>JAVGVS010001722.1:0-15993 GCA_032718565.1 Distichodus sexfasciatus
ATTATAATTATTATTATTATTATTAGCCAAAAGATGATGATGATGATGATGATGATAATGATTATTATTATTACCATTATTATTATTACGATAAGCAGACAGAAGTAGATTATTTTAGATTATTACAGCTGATTGGGTTTTCTTCTACTTTAATTCCGCTGTTGTACAATATCATACTTTTTAAATAAGAGAAACGTAGGAAATGTTGGTGAATAAGGCCCAGTCATTCAATAAAAACAAGCCTCCTGTTCAATATAAAGTGACTTTTCAATTTGTACAACGTACTGATCGATGTTTTGTAAATTTCTGAATCAAGGCTATGAACTCTTGATCGCTGAAGCGTCGTAGATCGATGTATTGTTACTCCTCTGCTCATTACGTCTTTACAGGGTGCCGGCTAATGGGACTCGTCTGTGCGCTAACAGCATCGTGGGACGGCGGTAATGGTGCGAGGGAATCGAGGTCACAACCCATCACATGCAAGGCACATGCTGGAGGCTGCGCTTATGGGATTACGCAGCGCCGGGCAGCACGGGGTCGGATTTGCCAAATGCAACAGCAAATGGAATTCTCAATGTGAATTCTTAACGTGGTCACATGATCTTTTACAGTCAGGTCCAGGTATTTGGACGCTGATGCAGTTTTTGTACATTTTCTCTCCATAAGCCACCACATTTGGATTTGAAATTAAGCAATCTCTCTGTGTTTCTGCTTTAATTACAGGTTTAACAAAGGTACTGCGTTAAGATTTTGGCAAAAACAGACGTTTTAATGGAGCAGCTCCATTTTCAGAGGCTCAAAAGTAAGTGGACGTGTGACCTCTGCATTTAACCTATCCGTGAAGGAGCAGTGGGAAGCTAATGGGCAGCAGTGCTTGGGGATGGTACCTTGTTCATTAGTACCTCAGTGGTACCTGTACCAGTCCTGGGATTCGAACCTGCAACCTTCCAATCACAGTGCGAATGCCCTAACTATTACACTACCGACCGCCCCAATTGTTTGAGTTGAATCTTATTAAAATAGAAGAGCGTTAGATGGACGTCCTAAAATTATAAACATCAACCTTTCAAATCGGGCCTCCTAATCATCGTCCAGTCTCTGGTGAATTCTCTCCATTAACTAACGTGTAACTTGAATGACAGATGAAGCATCGTCCAGTTGGGGCCGAACATTGTTGTTGGTTGAAGTGGCTCCACATTACGTTTGTCTAGAGAACTATAACATACATTTTTTTTTTTTGTAAATTCACCTGTAGTACTCGATGTTGCCGGCCTGCTCGGCGATGGTTGCCAGTTCCACTCTGGCTTTGCTGATGTTGGGCATGGCGGCGAGCTGGCGGACGATGTTTTCGGCCATCTGCTGGATGAAGCGCAGGGTTTGTGTGTAGTCGCTGCGCGGGGAGAAGATCTCATCCAGACGGTCCAGGTGCTCCCTCAACCTCGTCTGCATGCTGGACAGAGAGCCGCTCACCTGAAAGAAGGACGTTTTTTAACCCATTTGTGAACAAGCTCCGTTAGCGCCCACACACACACAGACGCTGGTGTCGCTGCCCGATCCGCATGCGAATGCGGGAAGTTCTGTTCTGCTTATAGCTGTATGTGGTTTGTACGCTGACATTCGGTCTCTTTTTTAAACACAAAACAGAAAATAATGCTTTAAAAATTTCTGAATACATGACTGAGATTATTGTTATTCTTAAGGAAATACTTGACTTAAACACTGTCTTCCTAACTAAAACAATGTAATAATTACACAAGCATATGTATCCCCTAATCCCTAGCGTCCCTAATCCTGCGGTGTTAAAACCATCAGGAACACAGAGATTGTGAGTGAGAGCTGGTGTTGTTAAGGAAATTAAACAGTATAATGGTGTGACGTGCTTTTGGGCTTGTAGTGTGTTGTGTTGCTTGTTCTGCTCATTGTCATATCAATATGTAGGAATTAGCGTGAATGTTGAACATGTATGAACGCTTCATATGTATCGGGAACTGATCGTGTGCACATTTACAGATCCCTGACCCAGCTGTTTGAGTCGTTAGCCGACCGATATGCCATCCACAAATCGGATCGGTGCCATGTCTAAAATATATGTGGTGGCGTAACGGTAGCGGTAGGGTGTTCGCCCCGTGATCAGAAGGTTACAGGTTCAAATCCAGGGCCGGTAAAGTCACCACTGAGGTACTCATGAGCAAGGTACCGTCCCCGAGCACTGCTCCCCGGGTGCTTGTTAGCTGCCAACTGCTCCTTCACGGATGGGTTAAATGCAGAGGTGACATTTGGTTGTGGTGCACTGTGTGCTGTGGTGTGTTCACAATAACAAATAATCTCTCACTTTCTCTCTATATGACAATTACAGCCTGTGTGTTAGTATATACACAGCTTTTTATTTGATGTGATATTGTAAAACACTTAAATAAATGCACATGAACTCGGTGTGGACTGAGAAGTTGTTAGAAAGAATTAAAACTAACAAAAGCAATGTGTTTTATTTTATTATAATGATTTTAGTAACATTGAGTAAGATGAGGATTTGTCAGCTTACTGTGTCGACGGTTTGATAAACAAAGTAACGTTAATTATGTTGTTAATTAGATTTTTTCTTCATAAAGTAGCAAAAAGAGTACCGTTAAAGTACCAAACTGATAAGCACTACCGGTAAGAGTAACAGTTCCATTAAAAATGATACCCATCCCTAGTTTCGGGACTCGCTCTACTCTGCAAACAAAGTGAGTAAAACAGGAACCGGACATCCAGACTTTCCTAGTAAAAGGACTCATTGGGGAAGAAGAGGAGAACGTGTTTCCGGAGTGTCAGTTTATGAACGTGGAATTGATTTGGAGCGTGATGAATGGAATTACGGCCACAAAACGCTCATTTAGCGGTTTGATAAATGACCCAGCGGTAGAGGTCAGGCTGTGTTTACAGGCCAGATTTCAGGTTTTTTTCATTTTGCTGGGGGTTGTAAATGGACGCGGGTCACCGGCGTCCTCGTGTCCTGTGGGACAGATTTGGGGAGAAGGACAGACTCACTTTACGCAGCGTAATCCAGCTGCTTCTGCTACACGATACTTCACCTTCCTAAAGAGGGTTATGCATCAATAATCAGGGAGAGTGGGGGTCAGTTGCAACAAGAGAGAATGGGATACAGTGCTGCACGTTTGGTGTTTCAGTTTCTCAGATTGTTCATACTGGAAAGACGACACATTAACGTCAGTTGGTAGCGTAATGGTTAGGGTAAGGAACTTAAAAATATAATAAAAGTTGAAAAACACCAAAACCACAGAAGAAAATACTCACTCTAACGCTGAGATGACTGAACTCTGTCGAGATGCGTACGAATACTGGCAGCGTCCCAAAGTTTGGTCCTGCATATACTGCTACGTTGTAGGGTGAACCTATAATATCGGAATCATATCGGCATCAGCCGATAACTGGTTTTGTTTTAAGTCATCGGCATCGGACAGATGCTTATATTTACCTGATATTTTCTGCAGGTATTTGATGACGCATTTATTGTACGTCAGAAAGGTAGCGCTTGTGCCAGGCATGTCCAGAGTCCGAGGTGTGCTTTTATACAAGCTGCACCTTCCGTCTTAAAATGTATGGCGTTATTTTGTGCCAAAAGCGTGCAGTGGAACGTTCCCGAGCAAAATCTCAACTCTGGCTGCACACAAAAATTTGCCTGTTTGCCTCACTTAGCAAATGTGAGCTCGCACATGGGCTGTGTCCCAAACCGCAAACTGCCACACTTAATAGTACACTAGGTAAGGCGCTCTTTTGATACTTTTCTATGCGGTTATATGCATCTCAGGAAATAGTTAGGGTTGCAGCTTAATGGCTCTCCATACACTAGGTAGTGCACATGGCGTGTCATACGCGCCCTAATTGACTTGGTACACTACATAGGGTGGGAAGTGACGTTTTACTGTGTGTGACATCATTCGATGCTCCGCCCTCACTCGACTCTTTAGATGTTTTCTAACATGGCGGTGTGCTGGTGAGCAAAATGTCTTGTGTTTATGCACGTAACTTTGCCTGCGTTTGCGCTCGACTCCACCTTCCTCGTTTATCGGCATCGGTATCGGCAGATATAAGCACGAAGAATATCAGATATCGGCATCAGCCAATAATTCCCTCATCGTGCCTCCCCACTATGTTTGCGTGCTATTTTTACAATTTTGTCGTATCGCTTTCGTCGTATCCTGCCGTATCGTGCCTCTTTGTCGGTCACTAGTTAGCTTTAACATTACAGAATTCACTAATGAACATGTTATTGTGTTCAGAATGGATTTAAAAGCTGTTTTTTGAGAACAGCGTTGCTATTACTTAGGTAAAATATTGGATGGATGTTGAATGAACAGCTCGACTGAACCGAAGCCGTGAGGTGTCTGTTCACAGGAGATTCGTTCTCTCCTGTTTATCTTCGCCGCTTCACTTCTGCCGGCGCTTCGCCTGAGCATGAATTTCGAACACCGAGAGGCTTTTAAAGGCAGGTGGATAGAAAGGTGATAAACAAGCGAGTGTGAAGGAAGAGAGGAAGCTCTTTTCATCAAGTCTCTCCCCCCGGGAGGACTTTTACTCAGGAAACAAACGCCATGTTTTACTCTGCAAACAAACAGCATGATTAAATTGCTTTTTAGCGCCTACACCCACCTGTAGCGAGTGGGCGAATGGGACGCCGTGACTAATAAGGCCGAGTTTCGCCCACTTAATCAGCCAAACTCGCTGGGAAATTGAATCAGTGAGGAGGAATTCATTGAATTTTAGGAGAGAGTGAAGCTACACGGTGCTTCGTCGGCTTCTGCTATTTAAATAAAATGTTTAATAAAACGTTCTCTCGTAGCAGCGGAACATCAGATTTTCAGAATTGCATCGACAGTTAAAAACAAACAACAAACTCTACCAAAGACCAGCTTTTGTCAGAGTAAAATTCCTGACATGTTTGGGGGTTTTTTAATCACAAACCACATCAAAATGATGATTATATTCATGCCACGTTTTGGAACTGCAATGTTGTTTATTTAAATAGCTTCACTCTGATAGCCAGGCACACAATGATAACGCTGCTGTTTACTGTATGTACACTGTGAGTCATCACAGGTTTCATCACGATACCATATTATATCGATTCAATAAAGAACGATTCGACGTTTCGTGTGTTGATACTGTATCACAAAGTACGCAAAGATATGATTTTGATTTGATTTAATTTATGAACCGCTGATCAATATAAGATAATATTATATACTGATTTAATATAATCACATCAATTCATATCAACTCACAGAAATCAACTATCACAATTCATGTCATATCAATATGAAACCACAGACGATTTAATTTCCTCATCCAATATATTTCGTCACATCGCCCAGTCCTATACAGATCCTCCATGATTTCATGATGTTGGCCAAAGTCAGCCAATTCCCGCAAATTCATTACTACTGTGCAATTTTGACCAATTACCGCAAGTTTTCCACAATCATTGTCGTTTCCTCCAAAATGTTGAGTCACACATCAGCGAACTCATGTCCTTGTTACATTTAGAAGAAGCAGGAAACGTGTGATAAAAATGTCTCACATTTACCTTCAAAAATAACTAAATGATGATTAATGGTTAATAAAAATAATAGTGGTTTTGTTCCCTTTATTTTAATTCATTGTTAAAGAATCGTTATAAAGGAGGACAAAATCACAACTTTGATCCCGCAATCGCAACAAAACGCCTAAAAAACATCGCAATTTTTTAGAAAAGCTGCCAAAATCAGTCATTTTAGACTACAATCTCAAAAAAGGCCAGTGAAATCCTGGAGGGAGTGATATACAGCTACTTAAGGGAATTTAAAGGCCTGAGTGGAATTTCACGTTTTGTCTTCAATATGACAGATGCTTCATCAATGTTTTCATTTTGGATCGATGCTATGGGCTCGTTGATCGCTGATTTTGGTTTGATAACAGAAATCCCAAATCAGGTCTTGAAATCTGGTTTCCCAATTTTGTTTTAGAATCCAAAAGCCAAACAGGATCTTGAAATACGTTTTCAGAATTTAGTTTTAGAGTCAAAATATCTTCTTGAAATCTGTTCTGATTTTTGTTTGAAAATTTAAATCCCAAATCGGATATTAAATTCTGTTTTCTGATTTTTGCATTAAATTTTAATTGAAATATGTTTCTAGAATTTTTTTTTCTTCAATTTTAGCTTTTAAAGTCATGAATCTGATGAATGTGAAAGTGAGTGATTATTTGTCATTGTGAACACACCACAGCACACAGTGCAGCACACAACAAAATGTGAGCTCTGCATTTAACCCATTCGTGAAGGAGCAGTGGGCAGCTAACAAGCGCCCGGGGGGGCAGTGCTTGGGGACGGTACCTTGCTCATCAGTACCTCAGCGGTAACTTTACCGGCCCAGGATTCGAACCTGCGACCTTCTGATCACGGGTCGAACACCCTACTGTTATGCCACCAACTGCCCCAAACATGGGATTTACAAGAACCGAACCTGTGTCTTTTTTCCTCTTTCTCAAGTGGCTCCGTGTTTTTACCGGAGTAACTCTCGACTCCTGACTTGCGTTTTTGTGCACTTCATTTTTCGACGTGGAGCGATAAGAATGCACGAGTATGGCAACGGTAGATAACAGAGACGAGCTCGGGGAGTGGTTTTGGACCGGAATTGGGGATCTGGCCTCGTGCCTTGTGTTGGAGGCATGGAAACCCGGAGCCACTTTTACCGTAATGGAAAGGGGCGAGGGCAGCTCCCTCTACAGCAAGTGTTGCCCACTTAATGCATTTTTAAAAAAGCATGAAAAAGCCCTCGATTACAAAGGCAAATGGGCTGTGCAGGCTGAGTGTTGATAACACAGCGGAGGCATTGAATAGGCGGTGGGAGAGCGCTGGATGCTGCTCGGATAACGATCATCTTATCACACAAACCAGACAGCTGCGGAAAGCGGAGATTGGGAAAAGAAGGAGAAATCGCTCTCTGTCTGGAGGCGGCTATAGTTAAAGGATGACTTACTTCACCCTCCCAAAAACTTCTGTATTCCCACCTTTACGTTTGCTCGGGGTTGTGTGTGAGCTGTGTGTAATGTGAGTGTGGGGTGGAACGTCTAAGCGTGGACCGATTATCGGGGCCCGATATTAGTCACTTGATTCTGATTCTTGGGCTCACGATTTGATTCTAAATCAATTTATGCTCATGATTATGATTAATATTTCATAAGCGATTCACAATTCAATATGTCTGCACAGGGCTGGTCCCTGCCTTGCACCCGTAAATTCCCGGGATTGGCTCCGGTCCCCCCGCGACCCCAGCTGGGATTAAGCGGTTCGGATCATGAATGAATGAATTCAATATGTAACGCATATGCTATGTTTCCCCGGTTTACAGCGTTACATGAAAACAAATATTCTCATGCTACAGTTTACACTGAAAGTGAGTGATTATTTGTCATCGTGAACACACCACAGCACAGCATACAGTGCACCACAATGAAATGTGACCTCTGCATTTGACCCATCCGTGAAGGAGCAGTGGGCAGCTAACAAGTGCCCGGGGAGCAGTGCTTGGGGACGGTACCTTGCTCATGAGTACCTCAGTGGTAACTTTACCGGATTACTGGATTCCAACCTGCGACCTTCTCATCACGGGGCGAACACTCTACCGTTACGCCACCAACTGATCCTCAAGGAGGTTTTTTAATACAACTTGCGCAACACTATTTTATCAGCTGAATCAGAACGAAGTTGAAGTTTATTTCCAAGAACGTTGTCACATACAAAAGATTTTCTCTCTGTTTGGCGCTTGTTCGCTCCTCGCTCTAGATTCCAGAAGATTTGATCTCCTTTGTGGGCATCATTGAGCCGCTAGCAATACTGTGGGAGACTTGAGATGTCTGTATTAAATCTATATTAACGTGCGTGTGATACGTAGTAGGTAATAAACGCTTTAGCAACCGACATCTATTTTATTTGTAATTTGTACATCTGTATTTTAGCCATGTACGATATGGTGTAACATGTGCTGTGGCGTATTATTTTACATGAACAGGAACAATCAGTTTTACACGTTACAAAAAGGAAAACACTTCACTCCGCTGTTTTCAGTGGCGCGCACTCCCACAGGGAGTAACACCGTCACCGCTGAACTGTCGCCTCACTCCGCCAAGCTAATGATGTTGTGCAGGTGTAGCCGATGTTAACTTACGTTCACAGCGGAATGACGTGATTTCATTACGCTGCCAACTCAGAATATCGCCAAATTCATTTTTACCCTGGGATTAGCATGAACGGTAAGATATGGCACACTTTTAGTGTGTGTGTGTGTGTGTGTGTGCAAAAGATGGTAAAGAGGCAGGGGAAGAGCTTTATATTTATATACTGTAAAAGTTTTTATTTTTTTGTATTATTCATTTTTCAGAGCAACCTCTAGGGCTTCAGACTAAAAGTGTTCCAGAGCGTGAGGAGTTGAGTTGCGTCTGCTTGAGGAAGTTTGTGATAAAAAGTCAGCTGAGCTCAAAATCGAGATCGAGATCACCAAGGTGTAGCGGTGCGGCAGGCTGAGCGGGTGGAACGGGGAGAGAATATATTCTGGAATGTTTCCTCGCAGACTGCAGTGCAGAACAGGAAGCTGTGGTGTATCAGAAACGCAGGCACTATTACAGTAAAGTGTGCAGGAATTTAGACCACACATTTGAAGGTTTTGCACTAAAACCCACCACCCAGACACACACACACACATGCTCACACCACCCAGACAAGCACACATACATCCACACACACACACACGCTCCCAGCATCATAAATGGACGGCTGCAGGAGACTCGCTATAGAAACCTTGATTAATGAACACACTTCCACAAACACACTTCCATGGAGTTTTTGTGAACTCCACCAGGCTCTTGATGGCGTGTTTGTCGGGGTCTCAGTGTCTCTAAGCAGCTGAGTGGAATCCAGCAGTGTGTGTGTGTGTGTGTGCATGTGTGTGTAGGATGTGAGTGGTGATGCTGATCAGAGAGAGATACTGGAGTTTAATCCCCATTAAGGCAGATGGAGAGTTAATCCTGCCTTCCCCCTGTGATTAATGTCTTCTACTGAACTTAACCACGCCCACTTACACACACACACCCACACACACATATACATGCACACATACATCTATACACACACACACACCCCCACGCACAGGCACATCCACGTAAGACACAAATACACAGAAAATACACACCCAGACACACCTATGACCTAAGACACGTTTACAACGACACAAACACCAACTTAGGGTGCTTTCACACTTTAAATCACGCGAGAACGTCCTCTCCGCTTCTTGGTCAGATGTGCTTGCCGCGTGAACAAAAATGTAAATACGGGAAGAAGATTCTGTGTTGACTGTTTCGAGATGGAGAACCTACGTGGACTGGTTGTCACCCTGGTGATTACTTTCTACATCTCGTGCGTTCACCACTTCAGACGAATTATTGCGTTTGAAAATTAAGCGCGGTTACGGCTGGAAAACAGCGTCTTAATGCACTGCATTCGCCGAAGGCGCATATCACGAAAATACAGGAGGTGGCGCGCATTAATAAGGAGGAACGGCGATATGCTCATCATGCCAAATTTTTTCTGAAGATCCAACAGGTATGTATATCACGCGATTCGCAGCCTTTGGTCCTGTTTTGGTTCGGTATGCTTTCTCACCAGGAGGACCGCACCAGAGTTCGCTGATTCGGATCGAGACCACCTCTTTTTGGGGGTCTCGGTGCGGTTGTTTTGGTCCGCACCCGAGTGCGATTACCGTGTTCACACCAGACCAAACGAACCGCACCAAGAGGGGAAACGAACTCGAGATCGACTGATCAGACAAAAGCCTGTAGGTGTGAAAGCACCCTTAAGCCTGGAATATACTTGCTGTTAACTACGTACGTATGTACGTACGTACAGGCGCGATCCGTGTCCTGCGTTGTTTGCGTCGGTTTTTGTGCACGTACTCAAAAATTAACGGAACGTATACGGAGATGCAATACCTGCGTAATTCATTGGGGGCAGTGTTGCGAGATCTGCACTCAAAAGTCAAGAAACAAATTCTCCATTTTGCTGACGAGATCTATTAAGTGGTTGAACGCACCATCTCCACGATTTTCGTTTAATTCTCTGGTGCTGTCTCAGTATGATGAAGATTAATGTTTCTCCGAGTGAAGACATGTTTGTTTGGAATAACAGATGACGATTTTAATGTACAGGTATTCATTCATTTATTAGATTTGCAGCCTCGACACTGACTCCTGGTGGTAACGAGTACACACTACAAATTACGACGCACAGTACGGACGCAAGTATATCAGCACAAACGTTAACAACGCAACTGTGTACGGATACGCACACGTAGCTCACAGCAAGTATATTCCAGGCCTTAGACACACACACAGAGTTGTATCAGAAAAAGAACAAAGTCTTCATTATTCTCCTCTGTGTGTGAGAGTGTGTGTGTGTGTGTGTGTGTGTGCATCTTTCATATGCTGTAGATGTAAATGTGTGTGTGTGTGTGTGTGTTAGCGAGCGTGTGCTGACATGAGCAAGTGAGATATTAAACGTGTAATGGAACACAGGCTCTTACCAGGCCGTCGATGCCACCCAGAGTGTGATTGGCGTTGGAGAGCGAGTAGGTCAGCTGGTAAACGCCGTCGTTGCTCTCGCTGTTTCCATAGAAACCCACTCCCACCGCAGAGCTGCCAGACAAAAAAAAGGCCAAAAGGTACGTTTTCAATTATTCTATTATAAATTCCATTTTTCTTCCCTCTCCCCCCCTCCAGTTAGTCACATGCTCTTTCATTTGACTTTACCAGTTCCATCTAATAGCGGGATCTGATCCGAAGCCACACACGCTGCAGGAGTCGCGTGAGGTCTCATCAATGACAAACGTCTGAAAACAAGTCCAGACTAGGGGCAGTTGCGGTGGCGACAGGGGCGTAACGGTAGGGTGGTCGCCCCGTGATCAGAAGGTTGCAGGTTCGAATCCAGGGCCGGTAAAGTTACCACTGAGGTACTCATGAGCAAGGTACCGTCCCCAAGTCCTGCTCCCCGGGCGCTTGTTAGCTGCCCACTGCTCCTTCACGGATGGGTCAAATGCAGAGGTCACTTGTTGACACTTCTTGTGCTGTGGTGTGGTGTGTTCACAATGACAAATAATCACTCACTTTCACTTTTTTTCACTTTCACTAAGGGGTGAGTATTGGCGATCTGATACGCATCACAATACGTGGGTCACGATACGATTACTTCACGATATGCTGCGATATTCTACAGTTCACTGAAAATGTCAAAACAGAGCTGAAATGCAAGTTGCTGTGTACGATCTGGGTGGTCTTAATCAATCACATTACGTTAATAATTCAGCCAAAACAACATCACTCAGAACTGAATTTTTACTTTATTGTCTGTGCATTTTAACAAACACTGAACTAGTGGACACCACAAACGTTAAGATAAAGTGCATAAGATCGACAATAAGAAATAAAAGTGCCCAGTCAGTTATCTGAGGCTATTTGTGGTGCATGATTCTCCCCCTTCGGAAAAAACGATTTTTGGAGCTAGAAATCGATATAGTATATCGTGAAAGGAAATATCGCGATATATTGATGTATCGATTATTTAGCACAGCACGGTCCAGATGTTTACAACGTTCCCGGAGTGTTGTTGCCTTTCGCTGAATTCCTAAATACTATTTTTTTTGGATGTTCTGACTAAGTATATAATGAATCATTTTTTTTCAGAAACTGAAAATGACGCCCGGAGCAGAACAATGGGCAGTGCCAAAAAAGAATTCACACAGCGTTTACATAGTTACTTTGAAGAAATGTGTTATTTTAATCATTTTTAAAAAAATCATATTCTTTGTTATCTCCTGTTCATTTAATTTGTTTCCTTCAAATGTTGTTTGTTCAAAATTTCCTTGTTTTATATTAAATTATTGAAGTGAGTGATTATTTGTCATTGTGAACACAGCACAGCACAACACACAGTGCACCACAAGCAAATGTGACCTCTACATTTGACCCATCCATGCAGTGGGCAGCTGACAGAGGGACCCTACCTTGCTCAGCCTGGTTGATTTGTTCCGGTACGGACTACGCTGCTGTGTTCACACATGTCCAAACGAAGCGCTCTCGAGGGGAGAAACGTTCCCGGTATTGGAACAACAGGCTGGGTATGAAATCACCCTATGGAAAAGGAAGATTCTGCCTCTACACCAAACCCTATTCATAATCTCACCAATGAAAATGAAACGTTTTTGCTCTTTTAGTTTTTAAAAGGTGAGTTTAAGTGAGTGACTATTCGTTGTTGTGAACACAGCACAGCAGATAGTGTGCCACATCAAAATGTGAGCTCAGCTTACATGTAACACACAGAGAGCAGAGTTTGGGGACGGTACCTTGCTCATGAGTACCTCAGTGGTACCGTTAACTGTTGCACAGCACTTTGGTCAGCATCTGCTGTTTTAAAAAGTACATTCTCAATAAGTTTTGCTTCGTCTTGATTTTACTACATCCGTAAAAAATCTGGAAGACAAGTTGCACCGAACCAACCCACCCACGGCCCGTTTGATTTTTAACGTCCGTTTAAGATCTCAATCTCTCCGTCGATCCTCGTCCCGCTCTGACGGTCCTCTTTCTGAGGCTCTCACTGCTCTCTTGGCTCTCTTCTTATCGCTTCAGAAAGAGATGCTATCTCTCAAAAACGCTGCATGAAGCGGGAGTGCTGTGGATTACCCCTCTTCCTCTCGGCCGAGTCTTACACACCGGCTCTCGGTCCAGCTGAAGTGATTTACGTGCATCTTTATTCTAATCCAATCAAAACCAAAGTTTCGGCGTTCTCTGCGGATTATGTACAGCACCTTTAACCTTCTGGAAATTAAAAATTAAGAATACGTCGTTCCAGCCGCAAAATAATTTGTTGGATTATCTGGTTTAGAAATTAAATTTTCAACTCTTCTAAAAAATGATGCATTGGTTTAAAATCCACTTCTCTTTATAGCCCTAGCTGCAACAGCAAGCAAGGTAAAAAGGCTTTATGAGTCAGTTTCATTAAAATATAACAACGCTGCTCATAAACTCACCCTCCATTACTCATATAATTAATTCCCCATGCTCACTAGAGCCACTATTTGTGCCAGTGTGGTCTCTATGCCAGCAACTCTTCCTACACGCAAACTCGAAACACTCCCCGCCCTCACACTCAGAGCTATGGAACACCAAACGTAAAGCAATTCGCCTTAAAGGCACCTTACTCGAGCGCTGTAAAAAAGTGTCACCTTTTACAGCCATTTTACAACCTAAAAAGCGGCGTTTGACCAAAAGGCACTTGACAGCTGTAAAAAGTTGGTGTTTTTACTTTCAACTGCATAAAAACTGTGGCACCGTTGGCGTTCCATATGAGCGCGCATGGAGTGAAGTGAGTGATTATTTGTCATTGTGCACTTACCACATCACAGCACACAATGCACCACGACCAAAATGTGACCTCCGCATTTGACACGTCCGTGAAGGCGCAGTGGGCAGCTTAAGCAGCGCTTGGTGACGGTACATTCAACTTTCAAGTTGTAATAAAATGTCAAATTAATTACATTTCTAAAAAAAAATTAAACACATCAGTGACAATACACTGGTCACCTTTAAAAACGCATTCAGGCTCCGGCATTTGTGTTCTCTGTGAACAAATATTCTCCTTTTGGAAAATAAAAATTCATCACCCCGGAGCTGTTTGCACGTTCACATGACTCAGAATGTCATTTCCGTCACCCGCCCTTTAAATCGCTCGGTTCTGGTGTCGGAGGTCGAGTCAGCGGGGTCGAGTTAAAGCAGGGTTTCCTTCCCTCATGTGAGCTCGCCATTAATCACAGCCTTAAAGGGGATTTTCATCAAAAACAAAGACCACCCCCCATAGAGCCTGTTTGGAGCCAAATAAAGACTCGAGGAAAGGGGTTAAAAAACGCTGGACGAAGGAGGAGGAGGAGGAGGAAGAAACGGAACGGAGGAGAGATGTGACACATTTGCATCCTGTGTTTTTGGGAAGGATAAAAAAGGATAAAGGAAATATTCACGGTGATCATGAGGGTGTCAGGTTTAGTCACGTTTCTGTGGAAATCCGTATAATACACACATAAAAACACACACACACACACACCGAGAAGAGAAAGAGGGAGGGGAGAGGGTGCATAATACATAAGCTAATGTCAGATTTCACACTGTTCGAAAGACAAAAAAACGACCTAAAATCACCATCATGTAAACAAAGGAAATCCATGAAAAGACAATGGGGTCGTGAACAGATGGGCCACGCAGCCCTGCTGTCACAACCACAACATCCTCTCACAGGGAAGTGTGTGTGTGTGTCTGACCCAGACTTATTTTGGGGACAAATTTCAAACACTTGCAGACACGCGGTCTTTGGAGATGAAAAAATAATATATTTTTGATAAAAAAAGCAAATTAAAACTTTCATTTTCATTAACGAGCTTTTTGTTTAGGTTAGAAATTAGTGGCAGCCATAGGCTTATTTAGCAGAAATCATCAGGATTGATGATTATTTGTCATGGTGAACACACCACAGCAATGAAGAAATGGCATCACCCAGGGAGCAGTGCTTGTGGATGGTACCTTACTCACGAGTACCTCTACCAGTCTGTAACTTGAACCAGCGAGCTACCGATCACATTAAAAACGTCCTAATCCAGTGATTCCCAAATTCCCAAGCAATATATCTGGCCCCTCACGTCACACTGGCAACAAACATAAACAGACACGTGCGCTCCCTATGGCCATCTGTGATTAGCGATCTCCAGGTCAGTGGGTTGACATCTCTGCTAGTCATTAAGAGTGAGTGAAATCTTAACAGCTGCGATAACAGACGTGGAACTTACTGGACATTATATTAATTGCTCTGTGTGTGAAATTGTTTCAGAGTAATTCCGTGCACAAAAACTGAAGTAATGGTGTAAAAACGCATTTATTACATTATTGTCATGTCGCGGTGAAGTGTGGCTCATAAAGGGGTTGAAAAAAAAGGAGGTAGAAGTAGTGGATGAATGGCAGTCAGTTTATTCCAACAGAAAAAGGAAAAATGCAAACTCCAAACACAGTCTTTATCTTCTTAACCAGTAATGAATAACTAAAAGGAAAACTAAAAAAAGGTGGTCTCGTGCCCCCGCTGCGCCTCCCGTTGCTCACACCCCTTGGGAGTCTCCAAACTGGAACCTTGCGACACGCTCCCAACGCCGGGGAAAGCCGAAAGGAGACGTTCCTGTGCCCAAATGAGAGAAAAGCCCAAGGCAACTGTAGCCCAAAATGGAGGCTCACGTCAGCGGGCAGCACGAGTCTGGAATCGTGGAGAAAACAGACAAAAATGAAACAGGCAGAAAACTCCAAAATAATCCGGAGAGAATCCACGAAAAACGAACCACACGACACACTAGGTTGAGGGAGAAGAACTCAAAGAAGGGCCGGATCGGCTGGTTTAAATAATGAAATGAAACGAGCTAATAAAGTAATAAACCAATGGCAAAACGTGCACTAAATCATCTGCAAGTGAAACCGTTTAAACCGAAAGTAAGGCCGCGATCTAATTCATCCGTGAACTGCTGAGGGAAGGGCGCACAAAGTGCAGACAAAACCCGGAAGTGGGGAGCGGACTAATCGGGACATGAACTACTAGGAAGGGCACACGAAGTGTAGACTCAGAACCCAGAAATGGGGAGCGATCTAACGGGGCGGTGCACCGCTACACAAAACCTAACGTGATCTAATCCACACGAAGGGAGGACATCGAAACGTGATCCCCAAGACTGACTTCCCAGACTCAGAACTCCGGGGACCGTGAACGTGGCATGGCCGCCGAAGACCGTGACAATTATTCGCGATGTAAACACTCGTTAGCGCTCACGATTCTCATATGTGACCCTCCATGGCAAAACCAGTCGCTTGTCGCAAAAACGAGTTATT
>JAVGVS010001723.1:0-15970 GCA_032718565.1 Distichodus sexfasciatus
AAAAAAATGTTCAAATATGTCAAAAATGTGGACCCCCCTCCCCCCTTTGATGGAAATTTAGCTGTATGTTCAATTATTTGTAATAACACTGACTATTAAATATGTGTAATTAATGAAATAGACACTTAAGAGAAATAAAAGTCTAAATATAAATAAAATAATACATTTTTAACAGAAAACATTGTAAATTAAACGACGCTTGTACTCTACCTTAGCCAATCATCATCCCTTATGCGGTCGTCTCGCCCCTCACCGAAGAAAAGAAAAAAGCTTTGCCGCTCCTGTAGCTGAGAGCTTGGTCGGATGAAAACAGCTTAATAACAGTAACGCGCCGCATGTTATTGTCAAACTGACTTTTGTTCAGTAAAGCCGTTATTTTAACGCCGTTATTTTAACGCCGTTATTCCCGTCACTGCATCTTTTTAAATAAGAAAAATCTGCTTATAAATAACGAATATTGTATAAAAACATAATACAACAGTATGTACTGCAATAAACTGGTTTTATCACGTATAATGTACAGCATTTGTCTTAGAGATCAGACGACTTGAAGATGCTGACGGAGGTGGAGGAGAAAGGCTGAAGTGAATAACTGAGTCTTATTGGCCGATTTTTGCCCGTTTCGCCACGCTTTCCTCCCTTTCATCTGCAGGGGGTTTCGATAAACAAAAAGCTGTCCGATGTGGTCTGTTTCATCCTCCCTTTCAGCATGTTTCTGAAATGAGTTAGGCAAGCGTCATTAAATAGCGCCGGCGCACGCCCAGCTCTCGACTCGCAGCATAAAAAACGGCCGAGAGACGGCTCGTATCTCGAAAAACTCGTTAGTTGGGACGCTCGCGAGTCAAGGTACCACTGTATGCTATAATATACTTAAATTGTGAACTGACAAAACTCCGTTCGTTCGCCACCATCCCTTCATCAACCATCATTTTACGACTTTCTCCACTCGTTTGTGGGCATGTTGAGCCGGAGCGGTTTGTAGCGGAATGGTTAGGGAGTTCGCCCTGTTTTTTCGGAAAGGTCGCCGTTTCGAATCCCGGGAGCGCTAAAGGTACCACGGACAAGGTACTCGTGAGCAAGGTACCGTCCCCAAGCACTGCTGCACGGGTGCGGCCCATGTGAGCTGACCACTGCTCTTTCACGGATAGGTGACGTATGGTTGGTTGTGGTGCACTGTGGGCTGTGCTGTGGTGTGTTCACAATGACCTTTACCTTGATTTACAATGAGTGAACTATTTTTTCTTTTGTGCGTACTTTTTATTGGGGCGGGGCGGGTGTTGTTGGACGGGGGAAGGCACGTGACTCCCCGTTTTAACGTGGACATTTCATGAACAGAAGCTTTGGGGGAAGTATTGATCTAAATAACCGATATGAGGATGATCAAGCTTATAATCGGCTCTACGTTTCGGCTTTCGATACAGTCGGGTTTAGATTTTAAAGCTCAGCTACGCCTCACCTCTTCAAAAGAGAAGATGTGGGAAGCGGAGTCCGGCTCCTCCTCAGCGAGTGACAGCAGGGACTCCAAATCCTCCGAATAATAGGTGATAGGAGCTCGGCGCGGGTCCCGCCTTCCCAGAGTGCCGCTCTGCATCTTCTCCATCTCCAGAGGGTCCAGATCTTCGAGGCTCACGCTGAGGAGGGAAAGGAAGAAACTGGCATTTTTGAGGGAGTTTTCATTTTTCGAATGATCGCGTGACGCGCGCTTTTCGCTCATAAAGATCCCCTAAACGCGGCTCACGCAAACACAGTAGGGGCCGTGCTGCCAAAGTTTCGCCCTGAACAGAAACACCACACACGCTGCCGCTGTCAAAACCACTAACGCCAGCGCTAGTACGGCGGACGCCACAAAGTAGAAGAACGCAAGCAAAGTCCCCAACGCGACCCCTGCAATCAGACCCAGCGCGGCAATCGCGAGCCGTAAAATGAGGTTCTCCATTGCGCTCTAAGCTGCAGCAGCTCTGTGCTCGTCTCTGACTGTACGACCTCTGTTCCATCACACAACAGAGATCAATGTGAGATCGAACAATGGAGAAGGACTGAAGGCGGACAATAGAGACACACAGCGCTCTCGGATCCTTCCTGCTCACTTTCGGCGTGGAAATGCTCTTCAGTACGAGCGTGCCGGACAATCGACGATAAATAACCAACACTCCATCCTATTTGTCAATGTGAACACACCGCAGCACGGCACACAGTGCACTGTAATGAAATGTGACGTCTGCGTTTGACCCATCCGTGAAGGAGCAGCGGTCAGCTAACACGGGCAACACCCGGCGACGGTACCTTGCTTTTGAGTACCTCAGTGGTCACTTTACCGGTTCTTGGATTCGAACCTGCCACCTTACGATCGCTGGACGAATGTCCGAACCGTCGTCAGCTAAGATGGGCAGCACCCGGCCACGGTACCTTGCTTTTGAGTAGCTCAGTGGTCACTTTTACCGGTTCTTGGATTCGAACCTGCCACCTTACGATCGCTGGACGAATGTCCGAACCGTCGTCAGCTAACATGGGCAGCACCCGGCGACGGTACCTTGCTTATGAGTACCTCAGTGGTAACTTTACCGGTTCTTGGATTCGAACCTGCCACCTTACGATCGCTGGACGAATGTCCGAATCGCTACGCTGCCACAAAACCCGCCACAAAATCTCCGGGAAATAGCCGGGGTTGTATCTTAATGGCTCTCTACACACTAGGTAGTGCACACGGAGTGTCACACGCGCCCTATTTGACTTGGTACACTACATAGGGTGGTAAGTGACTTTTTCTTTAAATGCTGCGCACTACGCTGGAAATGCTCTGCACGTGATCCCGTTGTCTCATTTTACGAATAAAATACAGCGTAAAGAAATAAGCGGTAGCTCACGACCTATGCACGGTACGCACAGAATACGGTAATTTACAGCGAAATTACCAACCAAACCTTCAGAAATCACTGAATTGCAACGCTGCGGTCTCAGTGGCGCCCCCTACCTGCGCTGCTCGTAACGCGGGTCTGCAGGTAGTACAGCGCCCGGCTGCCAGCTGTGCCTGCGGAGGTTGGCAGTGTTTCCGGCCTGCGCCGCGTAGGCAACTGGGGGCAGCATCAGCATCATGTTCCTCGTAGGGGGTCGGGGCGAGGTGGGCGAGCCGGGCGGAGGGGCAGGACAGGGAACGCAGTATCCGTGTGGCATTGCGGAGTCGGGCATACGGAGCTGTTGGAGACGTAGACTGGCGATTATCTGAAGAAAGAAAAAAAATAAATCAAATGAGCAACAAAAATATCAATTTTATGTTATCATTTCAGATCAGTGCTAACATCGGGCTCATTGATCACGGAATCGACACATCATTACACCCTGATTTCAGTGAGTAATTATTTGTCATTGTGAACGCACCCCAGCACGGTGCACCATAAAGAAGTGTGACCTTGGAGTGGACAGCTCTGGCAACACCCAGGGAGCAGTGTTTGGGGATGGTAACTTGCTTACGAGTACCTCAGTGGTACCTTTACCGGTCCAGGACTTGAACCAGCGACCTTTCGCGACTACAGTGCCTACTCCCTAACCGTACGTTACCAACTGCCCAAAACATGACCAAACATGACTTGACCCAACAACTTTTTAAAAACATATCTGACGTTGGGGCAGTTGGTGGCGTAACGGTTAGGGCAGGGGTGTCCAAACATTTTGCAAAGAGGGTCAGATTTGGTAAGGTGAAAATGTGTGGCCGCCGACCATTCAGTCTGACATTCTTTGAACTAAGAATATTAAATACAAATGAACTATTTTTTGAATTTTTTTATTGCAAATGACATTTTCATTTTTTCATTTTCAAGTTTTTAAATTCACCCTGCCTTTCATATTTGAAGACTACATAAAACATTACATATTATTCACTATTAAATGCTAACTCCGTTCAGACTGTGTTTTTTTTTAAAGCACTGCTTGCCCGTCCGCCTCCCCTGACTCATCTTGAGAGATTCTCTTGTTTTTCGTTTCCTTAACATTTTTTTTTGCATTTCTACTTTAGTATGTTTCGGAGAATTCCATATTTTTAATTTAAACCTAATTATTGTTTATAATGTTTGCGTCTCGGCCGAGAAAGACAGGCCGACGGCCGCCGTGCATCGGACAGTCGTTTTTTTCCCCCAGAGATACAGATTGCCAGTCCGTCCCTGACTCATCTTGAGTGTTTTTTAAACCCCAATAGTTTTATTACTGCACTGTAAATTAAAGTAAAAGAGGCGGTGAAGCTCAGTCGCCAGCCAATATCTGCGTCTCTACAATAAGACGCGCCGCTGATGAACAGTAAATTATTGAACTGTAAAAAATATTGGTCATTACACCTACATTTTACTGTATTTTTTTTTTTTTACTAAAAACTACACTAATTTATTACTGTATTTACCTGTTTATACCAAAGAACGTGCCCTTGCATGAATTACAGCACACACCTGTATGAGCATACCTAATATTTTCGTTAAGAGTAATGTATTAAACTGAGTTTAGAATGAAATTCAAGTGTTCTGGGAGCAGATTTGGGGGCATATTTAGGGTCTACACTATAAAAATAGGCATTTTTAGGCTTTTTTTGGAACCAAAACACAATAACGCGTTTTTTCATTATACGTGGGTGTTCTTGGAACGTAACCCCCGCGAATAACAAGGGATTACTGTACACGTATTTTATACTGTAGTCAATAGTGCTGGCGGGCCGCATATTATTGATTTTCTAACAGAGGCTGCGGGCCAGTGAAAATTTGAACACAGGCCCCCAATTGGCCCCCGGGGCCGGACTTTGGACATGCCTGGGTTAGGGGGTTCATCCCACGTTCAGAAGGTCGCTGATTGAAATCCCAAGCCGGTAAAAAAGTACCGCCACTCATTTTAGTACTTTGCCTATCACACTTTTACAAGACTTATATAAATACTGTATCACTTCATTTTCAAAAATATGTTTTTATTTATTGCTATGATATGATACTGATATGATAAGTGGTGGGCCTTACGTCCTGATGGAGTGTCGAGGCCCTCTAGTGGTCAAGCGTGTTTACACACATTCCTGAGAATGGCCAAAGGTTCCTACAAGGTTCCTACATAAAAAGAGAAACAATATTAAAAATTATATATATATACACTGCTGGATGCAGACAATATGAATCTAAACACTTGTCTCAAATGTTTCCGTAACATATCTCGGATAGAGATAAATGCTTCATACATGAGAAATGCCCAAAGCAGGTCAGAGACGAAGGATAAGGGTCAGATAGCTTTCTGATAACATTCATCATCCCCACTAGGCTTACGAGTCATACGAATGTTAGTAACGACAGCTTCCTACTTACAAGTTCGTTCATTTCAGCATCTTTTTGTCTGCACAACCAGCGCATCGACATGAACTCTGCAAACATACCACAGCGACAGCAAAAATGTTAATTCAGGTGCTGGCTAACATTCAACGGATTGCGTTGGCTTGGAAGACCGAATTAAAAACACGACGGTCTGGTTTGAGGGATTACACGTTTGCTCACCTCGCCGCCTAGTTCATTACGGTTCCTAAGTATTATTTGTAGTAAGTAAGCGATGCAATCTAAGGCATTTCCACATTTTACATGACCACTGAGGTACTCGTGAGCAAGGTACCGTCTCCAAGCACTGCTCCCCGGGCGCTTCTTCACGGATGAGTCAAATGCCGAGGTCACATTGGTTGTGGTGCACAGTGTGCTGTGCTGTGGCGTGTTCACAAAGACAAATAATCACCCACTTCACAAATGTTTTAAAGCAAGTAATGGACCCGTTACTCCACCACATCTCTGTCAGTCGTTACTCATTACATTTGGCACGCTCATTTGTTCCTTTGGAAACTGATACGGAAGCGTTGATATCGTCACCCGCAGCAGAACTGATGTTGAAATCCTTAAAGCGGTCATTCGTACAGCATGACTAACGGTGTTGTGGAATTTGAGAACTGATTGGGTTTTAAAAACAAGCAAACAAAAGCACTTTAACTGTCACTAACTGTTAGTAAACCCTGACACTGAAGCACTCTTAATCAGAGGTGGAGAGAGTACTGAAAATTTGTACTCAAGTACAAGTATTGTTACATTGGTTAAAATATACTCAATTACAAGTAAAAGTATTGGTGTTTTAAAAAAATACTTGAGTAAAAGTACAAAGTACTCTTCTCAAAAACTACTCAGAGTACTAACTACTTTTTAACCGATGGATGCTTTATTGCGTCGTCAATAGCAGGCATTCGATTCGATTCACCAGTATAAAATATCTACGTTCAAAGCACATTTCTCAGATGAACAAGGTACAGAAAGGCAATTTGTTTTGTAAATAAATGTAGATATAAAGCTGGAATTTTGTTTGTTAAAACAATGACAAAAATGTTTTTGAACACGCATAGAACAGTTTAAACTTTTCCCAATACACTGCGAACAACAGGCAGGTAAGTGTCTTAAATTCTTAGACATAATAGCATTTCTGTCACATTTCACTTTCTGAACCTTTCGTTCAGAGCTGGTTTTCTAAATTAACAGAGTCTATCCGGCTTCGTTTGGCTCCATTTTGGCTTCTTTGTCTCCAAATCTTCAGTCTATAAATTAGTTTGTATTCCGCTGTGTAGTAACTCCAGACACCTGTGCCTGCTGCTGCAGCGGAGTTTATTCTTTGCTTACGTCATAGATTCATTGGCGCGGTCGCGATTGCACAGCCTTATTGGCTGCAAAGATGCAGATGAAAGGTTTGAATATTCATTCACATTGTGGGCGTACTCAGTAGCGACTTTTGATTTTATAAGTAGCGAAGTAGATTACATGGTGTAAATTGTGCTCAAGTACGAGTAAAATTACACACTTGAAAAACTACTCATAAAAGTACAAGTACCCAAAAAATCGACTTAATTACAGTAACGTGAGTATTTGTAATTTGTTACTTCCACCTCTGCTCTTAATACTCTTACTTTTACCCAAGCAGTATAATATTCGGAGAACGGTGACTTTCAATCGAGTTGTTTTCTCTGTAAGGACTTCGTACTTTTACTCAAGCATGGGTTTTAGGTGCTCAACACGTCTGGAATCAGGTGACAATGATACACAATAAGCTCTCAGTTCAGCCCTTAGTCATATTTTTCATTTTCATTTCTATTTCCTCTACAACGCTCATGTTATCTGCAGCTCATCTGGATGACAAAATCACACACCTATGAGACATTATAAAAGAAACAAGAAACAGATATTCACACCTTCGCGTTAGGTGTGTTTTAGAGCAAATGCAAAGACCTTTCGCTTCCCCATATGTAGCATTTTGTGCATCAGTGGCTTTACAGGGCTCAGGCAGCTCTGATATCACAGAAACAGACTCCAGTTCGGAGTTACACCACATTCACAACAAACTCCACCTACACTCACACACGCACGCTTTCCTCTTTTCCCTTTTTACTGAGACTTGTATTAAATATATTAATTAAAACACAAAATAATACAAAAACACTGCCGTCCACCTGGGCAATAACATACAATATGCCAATTTGAGATTTCGTCAGGAAAACTACATAAATACTATGAAAGGTTGATCTAGATCTAAAAAAGTAGAATCTGATGTCCTCCTGCAAACTAAAAAGTTTTTCCCAATATCTGAGGTTGATGGAAAAGTCAAACATCTAAAAATTAGTTTTGGTTTTCTTATTAATAATCTCTTTGTTAGATGATTAACTTTACCAAACTTTACCAACTTTACCATATTTTTAACAAAATATTTGTGGCGTAAACCTGAACGACTTGTATCTAAAACATCTTTCACATTGAAACAGGTACAACTTGCCATTACTCCTTCCTGTGTTCTCCCCATCACGTCTTTCAACCATCAGCAAGTTGCTTTCTCCAATCTTCAGTCCCCACACGGTACCTAAACGATCTCATAATAAACGGTGCCAATAAAGCCTGAAACATGATCCGTGTGCAACGCCGGTTTAGGTTCAGGTTAGCCGAGACGTACAGTGTAATAGCTGGAGTGAAATTCAACACTGAGGAATTTGCTGTGTGGGTGCATCACGTTTGGTCACTCCTAAAGAAGCTGGCGGAGCCTGCACACTGGGCTTAAAACGAAAGGATTAGGCACCGAGGTTGGCCTGCGTGCAGAAGGGAGGACAATAAGGGCTGTTTTTGACACATAATGACAGGTATGCAGGAAGAGAGCCGGGTCGTCTTCTTTTCCACCCGACTCCTTTTGTGCTATTAATACAACCTGTTTGGTCTGCCTTATTTCTCAGCTATATGCACACACAAACACTAGAGTGTGCGTCTCCCCAATTCTTTCCACTTGTGGGTGAAAAGGCAGAAGTCAAACCCTTCACTGAGAAACGTTAGAAACATTAAACAACTTTTTAGCACGATTTTAATCCACTGGTAAACAGAGTCCTTTAAACAGAGAGTTAAGTGAAAGAAAATGACCGATAACAAATGAAACGTAACACTACTTGAGTAAAATTACTCCTTTGAAAGGTTGGATTTTGATAATATTTTGCTGGTATTAGTGAGGTTTAACCATTACCAGAAGAATAGTATTCAAGTTAAATGCTTTCATATCAAAATAGGGTGCCCGTTTTCAAATTCGTTCAGTGATGAACACCAGTCTCTGGCACAAATCATGATGCAGCACTGTTGCATAAATTCCAGCTATAGGATTTCGCATCGTCGGTTATAAGTGACGATAAGTGGAAATCTACTGAACCAAAATGAGCATTACTTGTGGAAGTTGTTAACATTCATCATACTGAGTACACGGTAGCCAAACAGTCCACTAACGAAGTACAATATCTCAAGAACTGTAACACCAGGGTCTGATAGGGATTTTGTTGCCCATCAGATCACGCCAACTGAAAGGGCAAGGTAAAAAGTATTCAAAACAATGCTTCACTATAGTAATGAAGTACATAACTCAGGTACTACACACGACGGATGCAAGCTACCGTCCTTTTTATCACGCAACATGCCACTCTTCAGTCCTGCAGCTGTTGTTCTTGTAAACAAAAGTAAAACCCGTGTATTGGGTCACGGCTTGGCCCAAAAGCAAACACAAGTCTGCTATCACATGCCTATTATTCATCATCTAGTGGAGTCAGTCCAGGGCGGCGTGAAGGTGGCACAGTGCTTATTAGGTATTACAACAAATATGTGATACTGTAATGCCTGTATTAATCAGAGTTTCAACCAGGTAAGCTATGGATTCATGCAGATTTACAGTCAAGTGAAAATTGGATTAAAGATAAAGTAAAATGTGGATTTAAGCAGATTTTCAATCACGTCTATTGAGATGTAAATTTGTCAATAATATTTGTGATCAAATGAAATGGGAATCAACACAGATTTGTCATCAGATTAAATCTGTGTAAATTAATATTTATTATCAGGTAAAATTGGGATTATGGTAGATTTAGAACCAGGCAAAACGGATGTTAATGTACTGTATATTTATAAACCAATAACAGCTCAAATAAGAGCTAATGTATTCTTATGACTGAGTACAAAGTAGATTAATTTTGACGTATAACGAGGTAAAACGGGAATTTAAGTTCATTTTCGAACCGGAAAAATTTGAGATTAATGCAGATTTATAGCCAGACAAAATTTAACTACGAACAGGTAGAGTGGCTATTACTTTAGCAAACCGGTAAGACAATAAAATTGAAATTAACTCCGATTTGCAGCCAGATAAGATAGAAAAATGTCAATCTGAAAAGTACGGTGACCGGGAGGGGAAACTTAAGTTTGTCGTGGCCACGATATATAAACTCGTGGGAACGTGATATTATGTCGTGGCCACGAGATATTAATTCGTGGGAACGTCATATTAACTTGTGGGAACGTCATATTAACTCGTGGCCACGAGATCATTTTGTCGAGGGAACGACATCCTTATGTCGTGGCCACGAGATGTGAAGTCGTGGGAACGTCATGTCGTTCCCTCAATAAAGCATGCTGAGGCCACGACTTAACATCTCGTGGCCACGACATAAGGATGTCGTTCCCTCGACAAAATGATCTCGTGGCCACGACATAATATCTCGTTCCCACGAGTTGATATGACGTTCCCACGAATTAACAGAGGTGGGCAAAGTAGTTAACTTCATTACTTAAGTGAAAGTACAGATCCCACAAGTCAAATGTTACTCCAATACAAGTGAAAGTCGTACAGTTAAATGTTTACTTAAGTTAAAGTACTGAAGTACTTGTTTTAAAAAATACTTAAGTATTAAAAGTACATCTTATTTCACCACAATGCTGCATTATTGCCACAACACTTACAATGCCTAATGCCTCTGACTAGCTTGTAGAAGCTGTAGAATAAGGAACTGGTACAATGTTACAGAACGAAACACAACCTCAACTGATAAAGAAAACCAGGCATTAGTTTATTTTATTAATTAATTGCAGAGGTGGACAGTAACTAAGTACATTTACTTGAGTACTGTACTTAAGTAGAGATTTTGAGTATCTGTACTTTACTTGAGTGGTATTTTTCTTGGAAACTTACGACTTTCACTTCCTTACATTTGAAAGACACATACCATACTTTTTACTTCACTACATTTCTATCAAGGTTCTCGTTACTCGTTACTTTCAAATCTGTGGATAAAGTGGATGTTATTCCCCCTTTTCTAAAATGTGATAGGTTGTTTGGCAGCTGACAGTCTATCAGTAATCAGTAGGGTTACATCACGCCTGTAGACTGGAAATATAAAACCAAGTTCAGACAGTTCTGCCGTTTTCTGTCTTGATTAAAACATTGTTGCTGTTGGAAAGTCATGAAGCTAGAGGTGTAGAGCTGGATTTTAAGCAGGTTTGAATGTTGATTTTATGTTGTGAGCTGCATTTACAGCTATTGCACTGTCCTCCTGATTAAGTTGGGGTTGTGTTTCGTTCTCTAACATTCCACCAGTTCCTTATTCTACAGATTGTACAAGCTAGTCAGAGGCATTAGGTATTGTAAGTGTTGTGGCAATAATGCAACAATGTGGTGAATGAAGATGTGCTTTTAATACTTAAGTATTTTTTAAAACAAGTACTTCAGTACTTTAACTTAAGTAAAAATGTGACTGTACGACTTTCACTTGTATTGGAGTAACATTTGACTAGTGGTATCTGTACTTTTACTTAAGTAATGAAGTTAGCTACTTTGTCCACCTCTGATTAATTGTAAGACACACACCAATCAGGAGGACAGTGCAACAGCCGTAAACGCATAAAATCAACATTCCAACCTGCAGAAAACCTCTCTCTACACCTCTAGCTTCATGACTTTCCAACAGCAACAATGTTCTAATCAACACAGAAAACAGCAGAACTGTCTGAACTTGGTTTTATATTTCCAGTCTACAGGCGAGATGTAACTCTATTGATTACTGATAGACTGTCACCTGCCAAACAACCAGTCACCTTTTAGAAAAGGTGGAATAACGTTTGCTTTATCCATAAATGTGAAAGTAACGAGTAACGAGAACCTTGATAGAAATGTAGTGAAGTAAAAAGTACAGTATTTGTCTTACAAATGTAGTGAAGTGGAAGTCATAAGCTTCCAAATAAAATACTACTTAAGTGAAGTACAGATACTCAAAAACTCTACTTAAGTACAGTACTCAAGTAAATGTACTTAGTTACAGTCCACCTCTGCGAATTAATATCCACGACAAACTTCAGTGAACCGAAGGTGTTTCCTCCCGGTCACCGAAAACAGGTGAAATGGAGACAAGCCCTAATACAGGTATCACAGGACATCACAACACGTCCAACTCGACTCGTGTTAACGTCAGCAAACGCTAAAAAAATCCTCAAGCTTGACGTGTAAGACACCGTGAAGACTACAAACGAGATTTCGATTTGACGAAGCAGTCATTTCGATGATAAAAAGTTGGCTTCAGCCTCACAAACGGCAGTCTTGACGGTGTTTGTCAGCAGTGAAACCGTGATGCGGGAGACACCTGCCGTGACTCACCTGCTACACCTTAGCGTCGCGTCCGTCCGAGATGCGCCATCACCAAAAAGTAGTTCCACCGAGAGCCACGGCAGCTTTATCGAGTTTGCTGTAGTCCCTCACTACCGTAAACAGGCGGATTCTGCGTCCAAAAAAAAATCGCCACAGCCCGTGTACCGTACAGCACCTGGCCGGTGTCGATTCCACCCGGTGTGGATGTCCGTGTTATTTGATATCTTCACGGAAACCCGCGTAGCTTTTCTTCGCCTCAGGGCTGAACCTCGCTCCTCCTCCTCCTCCTCCTCCGCGGCGGCGCTTCTCCCCTCACTACTCCCATTGTCATTTAGAGAGAATTAAAAAGTAATATACTCTCCAAAAAATGTGACGAGTTTCGACAAAGCAAATTATTTTAAACATTTTCTGAGGTAAATGTTCTGAGGAAGAAGCTTCAAACGATGTGGAAGCTCTTCCATTGTGCTAAACAAAAGCAAACAAACTTTTAGCTGAATCCTAAAAGGCACCGGAAAATAGTTTTAAGCGATTTATACCTTAAAAGTCCCTTTTCAACGCTTTCAAAGGTTCTGCAAGTCACCAGTTTTGCCATAAGAGGTGTGAAAAAGCTTTAAGTCACCAAATTGGTGTTAATTTAAGTGTTAATTTGTCTTTTTCTAGGTGTGTAAATATTCTATAATGAACCTGCTCCTTAAAGATTTTTAATGGTTATGAAAGGAACCAATTTTTGCACAGGTTCTTTTGATATGGAATCAGTTTTGTTGGTTCCACAAAGTATAAAGAACCTCATTTTATGGTCACTTTGTACCATTTATCTTCTGCACGGTAATTTTGCAAGTAATTTCAAATGAAGGTAAGACTAAAGAATACACTGACCACAAGTTTTATATATTCCCATATAATGATGTGTATAAACTTAAAAGTCCTATGACTGCAAATGTAGGTAAAATTTTTATTATATTTTGCAAAAACTGCATAATTATATAAATATATTAGACTCTGTAGTTGTGCAGGTTGTGGCAATGCCATGGATTGGCCAAATCTATAAAAGTTCATATAAATAAATAGAGCAAACGTGTGATTAAAAGGTCAGTCTGTGACATGAGTGTCCACCAAGTTCAACATTCTAGCTGTAAACACCTCATAAATATCTTGAGCTTAACTATTAACCATTATGTGGTATCCTTAATGTCACCAAGTATTTAAGAACTAAATCGTAGCATCCCGTCACCCACCTTTAAATCGATCCTCATCATCTATGCAGGCCCAGGCCTAGGAAACTCGATTCCAAGCCACACCAGGCGCCATGTAGCGAGAGAGGCGCCGTGCCCGGTGCGGTGGGGAGTCGAATTTCCAAGGCCTCAGCCTGGTGGGAGTTTTGGGAGGGCGAAACCCGGACAGCAGACATGGGCAGAGTTCGGTATTTAGTTTGAAAAGCTTCTTTATTTCATCTCCCTCCCTCTTCTTCTGCAAGAATGCAGACTGAGGCCTTTTCTGTATCCAGACTCGTCATGTCATCTCCAGTAAGGTTTGCAACGGTTCACAAACAAAATAAAAAATGTCTAATGCACACAAATGCATGTTACACAGTATATTTTATATATTCTCTACAAGACCCAAGTCCACAGTGAATTTTAAATGGTGAAAGCAAAACTCTGGCCGGGAATGCAAGCTCCATCGCCTTTTCTGATGGATGCTACAGAAAGCGAGCACTAAGATGGGACACAATACCGTCATCTTTTGAGAAATATAAATACCCAATCGGTGTGGCGTCCTAGTGAAATACACGGAGCCATAACTGCCGTGCTGTAATAAACACCAAGATCCTTACGATTAAAGCTGAATGAAATTGTCTTCACAGTAAATTCACAGTAATGCACTGAGTCTTGTTTGCTGGTTGGTTTGTGAATAAATGTATTTCACTAAAAAGTCATACCAACGATATAAAATAACAAAAGCAACATGTAAATGTAAACTGAAAACACTCTTCAAGAACAATATTTGAAAAAAACACTCCTTCTTAAGGCTATAATCCATTAGCTATTATCTACTAGTTCCCTCAGTTATATTTTAGGGTATTTTCACTTTTATGTGTGAAGTATTACATCCCTGCGATGTGCGCTGTCCATCTCAATTGTTCAAGATTATATGAGGCATTCACATAAAAATTACAAACGTAACATGAAAATGAATCTTTTAAAAGCTTGCAATAATAAAATGAAATGAAACAGATTTTAGATTTGTCACTGTGACAAAGCACTTTTGATAAAAACGTGAAATGCATCAAAACAAAAATTGCGACGGTACAAAACTTGGCACATATGGCTCTCATTTGTACTGCAATATTTGTTTAACACAAATCTATAAAGATTAATCTGTGAATAATATGGATCGGTGAAATAAATAAGAGTCTGCTCAACTGAACAGCTCTGGGCTTGGATGACCCTATGACACCTTTCATCGGAGGTAAAAGAAAGTCTCTCCTGCAGACAGCGAGCTCTGGTGGTGAACTTCATGAATTACTACTGAGTCTGCGGCGAATCAGAGAGGCTGGTTTAGTCTCGATGTCCTCCTGGTCGCTCTCACAGCTTCTCTGTAACACAAGAAACATCCAGAACGTTCTGAAAGTGGGAGTGAACACACCACAGCAACAGCACCCAGTGCACCACAACGAAATGGCACCTCTGCATTTCACCCATTCGTGAAGGAGCAGTGGGCGGCATCGTTAGCACCCGGGGAGCGGTGCTTGGGGACGGTACCCTGCTTGTGAGAACCTCAGTGGTACCTTTACCGGTTCGGGACTTGAACCAGTGACCTTCCAGTCACTACTGTCATTAAATAATTTGCGAGATTATTTTATTTTGTACTCCTCAACAGAGTGAGGGCTCCGTGCTGCTGGAAAATGGTGGCAAAAAAGTCCTGCGCTTGAGTAAAGATCGAAGCCACAACGTTAAAAGCTGCTTTAAACTGGGCGTTCAGGGCAGAGGTTATTAAGGGTGGCGGAAAGGGAAGAGAAAAGAAGGAAGCGACCTAATGCTTGACATTTATACAAAGTTGTGTTGACTCATAGTGAATGTACGCATTTACCTCATATCCTGACGTTTTCCTTGTGCTGGTTTCACATTTTACGTCCAGGTATTGCATCATAATATGCACTGATAAAGTGCATATAAACTCTGCCCTTTGCATTGATCGTACACACAATACAGCGCTGTACGTGTTACATTTCCAAATAAAGCGAGAGGATTTCACGCCAGGGCTTCAGAAGCAGCATCTTACATATTGTATAGGTAAATTTAAACATTTAATATTAAATATGTTATTTATCCTTTCAAATCGCTCAGATCGGTGCCAGAATTAAATAATAATAAACTATGACCCTGACTGACACCGAGAGATGAGTTTGGAAGCAGCCCAAAACTAAACCATGTCAACGTTACCAGATTCTCGTCCTCTTTGTCCTTCTTGCACAGCAGCCTCAGACGACACATTCTGTTGCAGGCCCACACCATGTTGTAGGACATCTGCAGGACAGACAGGACGTTGGTAAAGGTAATGTAACGCGTTTCATGTACGTAAAGTGCAAGCCTGAAGCACTCCCAACAGAACACTGCTGCCTGTGAGAAAAGGGGTTGTCATACTGAAGGTGAATGACAGATGGCAGTGTATGTTCATAAGAAAGAGAGGTCGTGCGTGTGGGTGTGTGATAGAGAGAGAGAGAGTGAGGGAGGGAGGAAGAGAGAGAGAGAGGGAGAGAGAGGGAGGGAGAGAGAGAGGGAGCGAGGGAGAGAGATTGTGTGTATGGGGGAAGGGGGGGTAGAAAGAGATAAATAGAGAGAGAGAGTGAGAAAAATAAATAGTGAGAGAGCGAGTGAGACAGAGATATAGAGAGAGATAGAGAGGGAGAGAGATAAATAAACAGAAAGTGAGTGAGTGTTTTAGATAGATAGATAGATAGATAGATAGATAGATAGATAGATAGATAGATAGATAGATAGATAGA
>JAVGVS010001724.1:0-15941 GCA_032718565.1 Distichodus sexfasciatus
CCCACCCACCCATCCACCCATCCATCCATCCACCTATCCACGTACCCATCTATCCATCCACCCACACTCCCACCCATCAATCCAGTCACAGAATTAAACTCGTCCCAGTTCAAGCTCTACCCCAGGAACATTGTGCAACCCCGAAGTCTGCATGCCACCACTTTATAGAGTTTAAAAATGCTTTCAACGTGCTTCCAAGAGTGTCAGAACATCATGTGGTGGGGAACAAAGCGGTGGAGCGGTGAGGCCCAGCTGCAACCAGAGAGGAAATTTCAAACCCTCGAAATAATTACATCATATTAACTAAACAATAACAACGGCTGCAATTAAATAGCAGATCTGGCTTTAAACCCTTGCAGCAGGTCGCGATCGCAGCCAGTCAAACAAACGACTGCTGAAGTCTGACGTCACAACTTTTAATCTCTGGCGTGGAGTTGGAGTGTGTGAAGTGCCACATGTGTTAACTTTTGCTTTTTATGGCTTTATTTGCGGTGCAGTTGGGTTTAAACGTTAAGATGTTAGGGTTTCGGGGATGAGGCAAATCTGGAGTTTCTTCATTAAACATCATTGTAAAGCAGTGTTGGGGAAGCTTCTTTAAAATAGTGGCTTTTAAAGCTACAAACTACTAAAGATTCAAAGAATCTAATCTACAGCCAAACCCCTGTTTTAATATAGTAGTTAGCTACTGCATTAAAACAGGAGCTTGGCTGTAGCTTAACTATTTTTAAATAGTAACTTTTCAAGCTGCAATCTAGACCTTGAAATTATGTTTCTTTTCTCATAATGCACTGATCTTTACTGGTCTCAAGTAATCAGATCTTAAGATTACTGTAGCAGCAGTCAAGTGTGGACAAACTACATTGTAGCAGCAGTCAAGTGTGAAAAAACTAAATTACAGCAGCAGTCAAGTGTGGTAAAACTACATTATAGCAGCAGTCAAGTGTAGACAAACTACATTGTAGCAGCAGTTAAGTGTGGAAAAACTACATTGTAGCAGCAGTCAAGTGTGGAAAAACTACATTGTAGCAGCAGTTAAGTGTAGACAAACTACATTGTAGCAGCAGTTAAGTGTAGACAAATTACATTATAGCAGCAGTCAAGTGTGGAAAAACTACATTGTAGCAGCAGTCAAGTGTAGACGAACTACATTGTAGCAGCAGTCAAGTGTGGAAAAACTACATTGTAGCAGCAGTCAAGTGTGAAAAAACTAAATTACCGCAGCAGTCAAGTGTGGAAAAACTACATTGTAGCAGAATTCTAGCTTCTTCTTCTTCTTCTTCTTTTTCGGTTTTTCCCTTCAGGGGAATCATCTGTCTCCATTTAGTCCTATCTTCTGCATCCTCTACCCTCACACCAACTAACTTCGTAGCAACATGAATATATTTTACAGTCAAATTCAAGTCTCAATTTTTGAGTCGTCTCACTTCATGCTATGTGTCCAACCGTCGCTAAACATCTTTTGCGGTGAACACTTTTGTTGTTTGAATGGTTGGGGCACAATAAGTATTTTATTGTCTTTTTTTTGTTTAATTTATAACGACCGGCATTATCATTGACCTGACGATCACCATTTTAGGAGAGCGACTTCATGTTCTCAGATCTTGGCTTATGTTTAACATCATCAAGAACGCTGAGGGTCTTTTTCAGGACTATTAATTTTTTCAGTGTACATGGATGTTATTATTTCACAGTTCTTGCTTCCATCTTGGCCAAGGTAAACGCCATCCTCCGAGTTCACCTGGCAGCTGTCAATAGAACATTGTGATGCAACGAGCCTGTGATGTGCCTTGTAGGCATTGTAGCCAATCAGATGCCATTTCTGCCAATTCTACACCAATCAGAAACACCTGCTAGTTGTTATTTTTGTGACAATGTAGCGTTTTGTGATGCTTTATCACTATTTATAAAAGTACTTTTATAACTACGTCATTTTAGAAGTAACTTCATGACTGACATGCTCAAGGTAGCAACAAAAATTACTTAAGTTAGTAGCGTTGCAACTTGTAGTGAGGTATTTCGCAATGCCACTGTAAAGCTTGTAAAGCTGAAAACCTCTCCCGTTTGCGGCTCGCGTGTCCTAGGTTGGACGTTTAGCGTATATCAGACTAGCCGGGCCAGAAGTCGTGCGCCGCTATGAGACTGACAGGGTTCTGGTTTTCCTCTTCATGATATCTGGCCACTTTGTCGAGTTCTGAAACTGAACTCAGGCCAGATCTCCATGTACTTGATTTCCTCCTCCGCTCTGGAGTGTACACAGATGTGAAGTTTCGGCGGATATTTTAGCAACAAAAAAAGCTGGTTGGGTCTGGACACTGCTCAGTGTGGAGCAGTGTTAATCTTGACAGCTACTTTAAATTTAGTCTTAGTCTTTAGACAAAATATGTTGATTAGCTTTTGTCACATTTTGTCCAGCGTCAGAGAGTGGCTAACTAGAAGTGGTGATGCTACAAATTTAACTATGTGTTTTACTAACTAAGTAGCTTATCAGTAGTGAAGCTAGGTTTAAATGCTGTAGCTTTAAAAGTAACTATATTTTTATTACAGATAGTAACATAGCATGACAAAATGATACATCGTTATATATATATTTGTTTTCTCTCTTTACAGGTATTTAAAGGTATAGTGTAATGTACACTGTGCAAGTTGCTAATGCACACTATCTTAGTTGCTAACATACACTATGTTAGTTGCTAATGTACACTGTGTTAGTTGCTAATTGTACACTATGCTAGTTGCTAATGTTCACTATGCTAGTTGCTAATGTGCACTGTTAGTTGCTAATTGTACACTATGTTAGTTGCTAATGTACACTATGTTAGTTGCTAATGTACACTATGTTAGTTGCTAATGTACACTATGTTAGTTGCTAATGTACACTATGTTAGTTGCTAATTGTACACTATGCTAGTTGCTTATCCACACTATGTTAGTTGCCAATGTGCACTATGTTAGTTGTTGATGAACACTATGCAATTGCTAATGTACACTGTTAGTTGCTATTGTACACTATGCTAGTTGCTAATGTGCACTATGTTAGTTGCTTATGCACACTATGTTAGTTGCTAATGTGCACTATGTTAGTTGCTAATGTGCACTGTTAGTTGCTAATGTGCACTATGTTAGCTGCTAATGTACATTATGTTAGTTGCTAATGTACACTATGCTAGTTGCTAATGTACACTATGTTAGTTGCTAATGTGCACTAAGTCAGTTGCTAATGCACACTATGTTAGTTGCTAATGCACACTATCTTAGTTGCTAACATACACAATGCTAGTTGCTAATGCACACTATGTTAGTTGTTAACGTACACTATGTTAGTTGCTAATGCACACTGTTAGTTGCTAATGTGCACTATGTCAGTTGCTAATTGTACACTATGCCAGTTGCTAATAAGCACTATGTTAGTTGCTAATGTTCACTATGCTAGTTGCTAATGCACACTATGTTAGTTGCTAATGTGCACTATGTTAGTTGTTAATGTGCACCATGTTAGTTGCTAATTGTACACTATGTTAGTTGCTAATTGTGCACTATGTTAGTTGTTAATGTACACTATGTTAGTTGTTAATGTGCACTATGTTAGTTGTTAATGTGCCCTATGTTAGCAACTATGCTTTTGGGAAACAGACTCCAGGTTTGTACGGTAAATGTGTTCTATTAAAGACTGGGATGTTGTTTGTAATGTAAAAGTGAGTATCTTTTTCTGTGTTTATAAGAAGACAGTACATGAAGACACTTGGGAAAGTATTAAAAGATTTTTTTTTTTTATTAAATAGTCCTCACAGTTATGTTTGTGTGGATTTCAGTTCAGTTTGGATATATTGCCCAGCCCTACACTGGACATTATGGTGCATTCACCTCAGTCCATGTCTTCCAAAATGTCTGATTAAATGATAGTTGCTGGACTTTATATATACATTGTTGGGGCATTCGATGTACAACTTTAGCTGGTTCAAAATGTGGACAACAAGGTAGTTGATCCGCTGTGGCGACCCCTAATGGGAAAAGTCAAAAGAAGATAAAGAAGAAAATCGACAGAGCAGCTGGCAACATCATTGGAGTGTCTCTCCCGTCGCTGCAGGACATCTTTCACAAATGCTGCATCAGGAGGGCCTCCTGCATCATGCTCGACCGCTCACATCCTTCACATGGACTCTTTACACTTCGCCCATCCGGCAGACGCTACCATAGCATCAGGACTCGTTCCACCAGAATGCGTGATAGCTTTTTCCCACAAGCCATCAGACTCTTGAACACAATAGCTGCCCTCACACTCCCCCCACACACACCTGGACTGTGAACTAACTCTGTTGCACCTCTGCAATTTACACCTCACCTTTGCTGTGCTGCGCATGCTGCTATACGGACTATCTCTTTCATATTACAAGAAGAAAATGTCTATATTTACAAACTGTACAGTATTACTATTGCTACAACATTGCCATAATATTGCACAATTTATGCATTGCCTCTACTATTTGCACAACTGTTAAACATGTACAGTAGTGTGCAAAAGTTTTAGGCAGGTGTTAAAAATGCTGTAAACAAAGAATGCTTTCAGAAATATAAATGATTGTTTATTTTTATCAATTTACAAAATGCAAAGTAAGCGAACAAAAGAAAAATCTAAATCAAATCAATATTTGGTGTTACTACCTTTTGCCTTCAAACCAGCAACAGTTCTTATAGGTACACTTGCACAAAGTCAGGGATTTTGTAGGATTATAGTCATTATATTATTTTGTAGGATTATAGTCATTATATTATTTTGTAGGATTATAGGATTATAGATCTGTGGTTAGTTCTCCAAGATGTTTGGAACAACCTACAAGCCGAGTTCCTTCAAAAACTGTGTGCAAGTGTACCTAGAAGAATTGATGCTGTTTTGAAGACAAAGGGTGGTCACACCAAATATTGATTTAGATTTCTCTTTTGTTCATTCACTGCATTTTGTTGATTGATGAAAATAAATGATTAACACTTCCATTTTTGAAAGCATTCTTTGTTGACACCATTTTTTCACACCTGCCTAAAACTTTTGCACAGTACTGTATATATCACTGGTCACTTTTTAACTAACTATATCTGCACAAATTATTGAAAAGTATTTCACAGAATGGTTCTCCAATGCTGCTATAATACCTGTACAAACTTAAAAATTTCAATCAGACTTTTTAAGAATACACTTCTATTAATAGACTGGATATCGAAATCTTTCATATGGAAAACCGTCAGTCAAATTCCACTTTTAGCTTAAAATTTATATTTTGTGTCCTATTTATTTATATATTGTTTATTCCATGTGCCTTATCTGTTCTTTGTTCTCTATTTCTTGTTGCACTGTGTAAACTGGAGCCACGTCTTCTCGTCTCTCTGTATATCTGTACAATATATAGAAGAGATGACAAAGTTTACTTTGACTTTGACAGAGGTGGCGAGGGCCATTTGGTCCTTTTCTGAAGATTAACATCGACACAAAGACGCGTTCTTCTGATTACTGATTAAGCTAAAGTGGCCATGAGAAGAACTAGCATTGACTTTGCTCCTCTCAGACCCCGACTACCTTCTGATGAACTCCAAATTAACTCGGCTGGACCACAAATGCACATTCTCCAAGAGCTGGTTAATTCCGCAGAGCAGCTGTTTTGGGCAATACACACTTTGCTAATGAGGCAGGCGGATGTCTGCATCTAATTATTATTTTGTTTTTAAGATTCAATGAGTCATGATTTTATTGATACAGTCTACAGTTGACATTTGCATGCCGCTCTGAAATCCCCTCCGTCTCCTTTGAGCGGCGTTTTTCGGGAAACCGATGCCAGCGGGACGCCGGGCAGTGAACGAACTGCCACATGCCAGAAGGCTGAGGACGAGGCCTTCCTAAAAACTTCATCAAGAGTGATGCTAAACTTTGATTTTTAATTGAGTTTTAAACTGGGGAAGCTTTACCTTGCTGGTGTCCATTTACAGTAGAGGTTAGAAAATGCTTGTCCAGTTTTGTTAGTCCTCACTAGAACTTCACCAATTGGTCAGTTTTTCTCCACAGAAACCTTCTTTTCTGGATATTTACGGGCTTCTTGACCACCTAAAACTAGCAGTGATGCTGAATTGAAATGAATGATTTGTTATTGTGAACGCAACACACCACAAAGTACACCACAACCAAATTTGACCTCTACAGGTAACACCAGTTTTGGCAACAGTACTTTGCTCATGAGTACCTCAGCAGTACCTTTACTGGCCTGGGATTCAAACTCGTGACCTTCTCCTTAACCGTTACGCTACCAACTGCCCCAGCTGTTTAAGGTGTGGTGGTCAATATAGTAATGGTTGTCATTTATTTCCGAGATAACAGTTAGAAAATCGGTCAACATTTGACTGGTTAACTGGTCTTGAGACTCTTTTTTAAGTCTCGGTGTTGTCTCGGACTCTGTTGTATTTGTACTCGGTCTTGTCATGGACTTGGACAAAGAGGACTTGGGATTTTATTTGGAGACCAGCCAAGACCACAACTCTGAAAATATTACTATTAAAACTCAGGCATTTTGTGTTGTTTATTAGTCTTTTAATAACTCAAAATCCCTTTAACTTACAGAAACCACACACATACCATCAGAATCACAAGACTTTCAACTTACCGCACATTATATTCATTCCTCTGTGTGTGAAATTATTTCTGAGTAATTCTGTACACAAAAACTGAAGTAACTGCATAAAAAAGGTTAAAAAACTTGCACATGTAACTTTATATTGCACATGTAACTTTATGTTCCTTATTGTATAATATATAGTTTTATTTTTTCTGTTACCCCAACCTCCTTATTTAAGTCAGTCTTATGTTTGTAAGTTGTATTGTGTCTATTTTGTCTTTCCCTTGTCTATTGCACAGTTAAAAGAGCAGATCAGGATACATTTCACTGCATGTTGTACCTGTATAACTTGCATGTGACAAATAAAGAATCTTGAATCTTGAATCTTAATCTTAATCTTAATCTTAAAAGACATTACTTACATTATTCACGATGTAAACACTTGTGTTAGCACTCGCGACTCACATATGGAACGCCATCACGCGCAAAAATGTAGTTCTCTTCTAGAAAGACCAAAAGCAGCTCATTTTATAGACCAAAAATGAGTCCAAATTGACTCAAAATGACCCAAAACTTTTGTATTTCTTCATTTTCTATTGATCAGAAAATATTGTTTCATTTTATAATGTTAGCGAGTAATCAACAGGGAACAATAACATAGAAAAATACCAAATAGATACCAAATGGATAAAGAAGTCTTTCCTTCTGGCACTAACCTTATTTTTCTTCACAGCACTAAGACTAGACTAGAATGTCTCTGCATAATAACAACTCTGCAGATCAATAAAACAGCGAGTTTGGTCTTGAGGAGTGTTCACTGTGCTTTGTTGAGTTTAACATATGATGTGATCAGTTTGTTTAACTGCTTCCAGTGAAGTGATTTCCTCATTATAGGTATGTAAGGGAGAAATATTGAATAAACATCTTTAATGTTGCTTAGGCTTTGCACGTTCCACTTCTTTGTCATGCGGTGTAAAACATGCATTGGTCCGGTCTCGGTCTCGGTTTAGGTGGTCTTGATCACAAATGTAGTAGACAAAAGTTTCATTGGTTTGCAGACTCATAATAACTCACAAAAGCCGACTCATGAAAAGTTAGGCATAGTTGAGATAAGGGTTATAAACTAATTTAATTAGATTTTCTAACGTCTTCCTCTCTCGCTCATTAAAATTCCAGACACTTTTGATTGGCTCAGATCTGAAGGAAACTAAAGTCGTTTACATACTAGAGCGGGACTGTCAGAATTTAACAGACCTGATTCAACTCATTCTGTTATTAATGAGCCTTTAACGAGTTGGATTTGATGTATTGTGATTCATCTGTGCACAGCCTCAGCCTCAGAGCCTTGTTCCAGAACATTCCGGTCCCAGTATATTCCGGTTTTCCATGCAAAGTGGTGTGTGTTTGTGTAAAGATAATATGTGCGATAATATCTTCATGCAAAACATTACTTATTGATACTTATATAAGTATTTCTTATTGGTGACCGATTTGTATGTCTTTGTAAGGACATATTTCATGTTTTTCATATAAAGTTGAGAAAAAAAAATTTTTTGACACTGACTTTGGGGTTAAAATTTGTGCATTACACAACAATAAAAGGCACCACACTTTACCTATAATGTATAGTTATCCCATCAAGTGCTCATGTACAGTTACTGCTCATAAATATTTACTGTGTACAATACAAATGGTTTAATGCTGATGTATATTTTTAGAAACATATTTATGCTATATATTTTTTAGGATAACAATTAGGGAGTTGACCCCATAATCAGAAGGTCGCAAGTTCGAATCCTGGACTGGGAAAGCACTGTAAGTTCTTTAATGAACTTTCCTGTGCTTTTAGTTTTCTGACAATTGTTTTAATACAAAATAAATGTATGCAAAAAACAAACAGGGACACCAGATATTACTGTCCCCAAAGGTAAGCCTGTCCCAAATCTGTAGGTGTAGATGTTTGTCTTTGTTATATACTGTCCAAATGCTGTATATCTGCTTGCAGTGTGTGTGTGTGTGTGTGTACAGTGGCTATATGGAGGAATTCCCTTGTCATAACACTACGACTCTTGACATTAAACGGCCGGATGCACCTTAAGTGTCCTCCTATAAAACACACACACACACACACACACACACACACACACACACACAGTCTTGTATTACTACCTTTGTGAGGTCTTTCCATAGACTCCCATAATGACTAAAGTATATAATTTTACACCTACACCTAATCCTAACCCTAACCTTAACCTCAGTAACCAAAAGCACATCTTTTACCTCTTTTAGTTCCACAAATAAAACAAGCACATTTTCTATAAAGTCGTTTTTCCTCATGGGGACCTCTCAAATGTCCCCACAAAGCCCAAAAAAACAGATAAAAGTGATTTTAGGGGACAAAAAGGTCCCCACAATGCCATAAATACATGGACACACTCACACACACACACACACTCACAGACAGTGTGTACCTATATGTAAGTCCGCCCCGTGTGTTCTCCCGGCTGGTGTTTTGTGCATTACGTCTCTCATCACTCCTTCACTTCCATCCTCTAAACTGGCGTCTGCACAATCCCTCCTTTACTGCTGCTCTCACTGTCTTCCTGTTTAGACAGAGGAGTGTGGAATGTAGAGAACGGATCGGACTCACGGATCGGACCTGCCGGAGGGGGGGAGAGGGAGAAGTACAGAGAGAGATGGAGAGGGAGTGATGGATAGGGAAGTGAAGGAAGATAGATGGATAAATGAATAGAGACAGACAGATGGATGGATGAATAGATGAACAGATGAACAGACAGACAGATAGATAGATAGATAGATAGATAGATAGATAGATAGATAGATAGATAGACAAATAGACAAATAGACAAATAGAGAGATAGATAGATAGATGAGGGATGGACGGATGGACAGACAGACAGAGTGAGAATGCCTACGTGGTTTGTAAGGACTCGTCAGGTTTACAGGAACACACTTCAGACCGATGCTGCACAGATTATGGTACGTACAGCACGTGCGGAGCGACAAAGGCCGACCCTACCTGCCGATCAGGCCTCGTTGGTTTTGGGACGCGCTTCGTTCGCGTTCCGATGCGCTCAGTGTTTCCACAAGACACCAGAGCCGGGCGACGGCCTTTAATGTGCGCCCGAGGGGCGGCCGGGTAAACACCATTACACCGGGACGAGAGGGAGCTCAAAGCTGAGTCAATATTATCCAAAACAATAAAGTCCCTCACAGTGGGTTAGAGATGAGTTCATCCCCAACCTCCTGATGTCTCACGGAGTGTGTGTGTGTGTGTGTGTGTGTGAAGGACAGCCATGTTTACCTACCATTGTGGTGAGCAAAGGTTCTTCATAATTTAGTTAAAAGATTAAAAACAGGCCGACAAAATGACCGCACAAGGTGAAGTTGAAAAATAAACTACAACAAAAACTCTAATAACGTTGTTGTAGTTGATTAGGATTTGATTAGTAGCTAATAGATGATTAATAACACATGATAATAAGATATTTATAACCTCGGGACTAAATGCAGAAGGGTGAAGTGAGGACACTGGGCGTGTGCTGAAGTGTGTTTAGTGCTTGTTTTGAGGTTAAGTTTAGCATTAGGGTGAGATTATGCTCAGATTTATGCTTATTATTGACTAATGTTAGGATCAAGGAGTGAATTTAATTAAGTCTAGATTTAGGGTTTAGGATTAGGTTGCAGTGCTCATGTTTAGTGTTAGTACTATATATGTATACAACTGTGCAGAGGGTGTTTTCACATATAGTCCTCTTTGAAGGAACCGAACTCAGTCCTCTAGAAGTGGTCCAAAAAGTGGACCAGCAGAAAGGGAACTCGGTTCTTTTGATGTTCACACTGTGAGTTCATGTGAAAGGGGACTCGGTTCTCTTTCTGCTCCACTTCAGCTCAGATGGGGCCTTTAGTCCTTTTTCTGTTCATACTTAATTCTTATGGAGCTCTCAGACCTTTACTGCTTTGCATTCTGCGTAGTTTTTTTTTTTTCACTTCGAACAAAAACTGTCGAAGCGAACCAGGAGCGCTTTGCGTTCACAAGGCGCGAGTTAAATGACCATCCGTTGTGGTCTCAGTTCGGTTCGTTTCAGAGGGGTCTGAGTTCGTTTGGTGTGTTCACATATACATAAAAAATGCTGACTAATCGATCTGAGTTCGCTTTGAGGGCTGAAACGGACCAAGTGTAAAAAAAACAGTGAGAGAGAGAGAGAGAGAGAGAGAGAGAGAAAGCGAATGACAGGGACAGAAAGTGAATGAGAGGGCAAAGAGGATAGATAGATAGATAGACAGATAGATAGATAGATAGATAGATAGATAGATAGATAGATAGATAGACGGATAGATAGATAGATAGATAGATAGATAGATAGATAGATAGATAGATAGACAGATAGATAGACAGACAGATAGACAGATAGATAGATAGACAGACAGAAGGCTGGATAGACAGATAGAGAGATAGACAGATAGATAGACGGATTGCTGAATAGATAGATAGATAGACAGACAGACAGACAGACAGACAGACAGACAGATAGATAGATAGATAGATAGATAGATGGATGGATAGACGGATAGATAGATAGATAGATAGATAGATAGATAGATAGATAGATAGATAGATAGATAGATAGAGCAAGACATAGAGAAAGGGAGAGAGAGAGAAAGAGAGAAAGAAAGAGTGAGATAAGGTGATACATACAGTACATCTATCTGAAGGGTTAGACAGACAGACTGAATAAGATGAGAGAAGGAGAATAAACCTTCTTCATCTCGGTCCGTCTCGTTTAATCGATATCAGATTATCAAGTCATGTAGGATTATAGGTATATTGAGTTTAGGGTTAAGGTACGATGAGGGTTAGATTTAGTGTCAGGAGAAGTTGAGACCAGATTAAAGTGAAGTGAATGTAGCAGAAGATTAACTCACACAACAACCACTCAACAACCATTTGTGGATTGACGACACGGCAGAGTCTCAAATTAACCAACCATCAGATGAGCAGCAGGTTGGAAAAAAACCATCAACTAACAACATTTACACAGTGACTTGTACTGAGATTATCTAAACCCTTCTAAATCTCACACAACAGCCCTGAAATCCCTCGTTTTCTTCCCTGCCGAGCGTCTTGATCCCGTATCCGACCTGTGCTCACACGTCTCTCCGACAAATCCCACTGGCAGCTGGAACATTTTTTGTCCCTCCCTGGCATTCCTCAGCAGCGCCAGCCAAATGCAACAGCTCGGATGCCTCGGAACGAGACGTGCTGGAAATCTGGGCTGCTTCTTACAGGGTTTTACTGTCGTCTTTACACGTCTCAATACAATGTTCACAAAATTCAAAACATCTAGGGCTTGTTTCTTGCTAATTGATTAAGCCGAGTCTTTGACTAAATTGTAATGGAGATTTACCATTCAAACTCAAAACTAGTCTAAGACTAGGCTTAATCCTCGACTGGAAAATTAGCCCCTAACATTTAGTTGGAAATCTGACCAAATTGGTCATCACTGTAGATGGAAGTACACTGCATTTCAGCAAATAAACTAAAGTGAAAGTGTAGACAGTTTACAATAGTCACCGTAAAACTACAAGAAGAAAATGTGCAACATTAGTTACAAGAAGTGTTCAAAATAAGTAGAAAACCAGGGATTTCAGGGAGAAACCAAAGGCAGAGTAGGTCAAATACTTTAGCTTTTATTAGATGCTCTTATCCAGCGTGACTTCCATTTCCCAATTAAAGAGACAGTCCTCCCTGAAGCTTCTTGGGGTCAAGGGTCATGCTCAGGGATCCGGTGCTGATAATGCTGGAGGTTGGATTCAAACCCACAAACTTTTGGTTCAGAGGCAGGTATCGTAACGACTAGACCACCAATTATGAACAAAACAGTCTTTATTTCCAGAATGGTCTCACGAAAATCAACGTTGTAAAAACACAGCTGAAAACCAAATCGATGTGCAAAAACAGAGAATAATACATGACATGAGACAATGGTCGGTACAAAAGAAGGCAGAACAGGAAGTAGCTTGGTATGGAGTCCAGAACATCGCAATACTTTGGAAGATAACAACTAGAACAAAGCTCTATAAATACCAAAAGTCAAGGGCGTGACCAGTTAAAACTCAGGTGAACATGATCGAGTAATTAGGGGTTGATGTGAAGACCTGGAGCTCCCTGCTGGATCTGGACTGGCACCTTACACAGCTGAGTTTCAATGAGTGATTATTTAAACTCAGCACAACAAACGTGCCGCATCGCGACAAAATTTGACCTCTGCATTCCGTAAAGGAGCCGCGGGCAGCTTTGACAGCACCCGGGGAGCAGTGCTTGAGGATGATACCTTGCTCATGAGTACCTCAATGGTACCTTTACTTGTCCGGCACTTTCCAGCCTTCCAATCACGCAGCCAACTCCCTTACTTCGCTTTGTTACTAGAACAAAGCTCTATAAATACCGAAAGTCAAGAGCATGGCAAGTTGAAACTCAGTGGGCAGCTTTGGCAGTGCTTGGGGACAGTACTTTGAGTACCTTTCCCATTCCGGAACCTGAACCAGCGATCACGGGGTCAACTCTCTAACCGTTACGATACCAACTCTCTGGTGTTTATTGGGTGACTGTAAGAACTGTAATTGTAGCGCGCTCTTACGACACTGAATTCCTTCATGGTGAAACAGCCCAAACCACAGTACAACTCCTGTTCGGCCCCAAACAATGGTGTCTTGTCTTATCTGTCTGTCGGTTAAGGTGAAGGGGCCCCAGGGCCCAACACTTACCGCGCGATGTTTACACAAGCACATGCAAATCTGTGAGCAGGAAAAATTTGTGGGCGTCGGCACAAATTAGTCCTGTCAATCAAGCACGGAATCTGGACAGCAAATCACTCGCAAACTACTGAGACGGGAGCTGAGTGTGCAGACAACCTGAACTATTAAAAAATACATCAATTTTGCAGCCTATTAAAATGTTATATGATAATTTATTTACTTATTTATTAATTAATGTGATTTAGGGGATTGGTTAATTAAAAAATCAATTTAATGTAAAGCATCTTTATATTTAATGTGGCTGTATAATTATATAATCAATTAGCTCAACACAGATAGATAGATAGATAGATAGATAGATAGATAGATAGATAGATAGAAGGAAAGTAAGAAAGAAAGACAGAAGAATGAGAGACAGATAGAGAAAGAGAGAGAGAGAGAGAGAGAGAGAGAGAGAGGACGATCGATGAATGGAAGAAAGAAAGAAAGAAAGAAAGAAAGAAAGAAAGAAAGAAAGAAAGAAAGAAAGAAAAATAAAGGAAAAGAAACATTGAAAGATAAAACAATGATAGTGAGAGACAAAGAAAAACAAAAATAGAGAGAGCAAGAGAGAGACAGAGAAGGTGATAAAAAGAGAGAAAGACAGAGAGAGAAGGAAAATGATAGATAGATAGATAGATAGATAGATAGATAGATAGATAGATAGATAGATAGATAGATAGAGAGAAAGAAAGACAAGAATAAGATACATAGCAAAAGATAGTGAGAGAAAGACAGAGAGAGGAAGATAGAAGAATAGAATGAAAGAAAAACAGAGAGAGACAGAGACAGTGAGAAGGAAAGAGAGAAAGATAGAGAGACAAAAAAAGAGAGAAAGAGCCAGAGTAAGAGAGATAGTGAAAGATAGTGAGAGAGAGAAAGAAAAAAAGAGAGAGACAGAGCGAGATGGAGAAAGAGAGACTAAGATATAGATGATGTAGAGAAATAATGAGAGAAAATGAGATGATGAAAGAGAGAGAGAGAGAGAGAGAGGAAGAAAGAGACAGATATCTTCTAATAGGTGAAGAAAAAGATCAACTCCTCTAAAGGAATTCTCTTTTAAGCTTTAGACACCAGACGTCCATGTGTACACTGACAATCCCCATCTCTCACCGTGTGTGTGTGTGCGCGTGTGTGTGTGCGTGTGTGTGCGTGTGTGTGTGTGTGTGTGTGTGTGTGCGTGCGTGCGTGTGTGTGTGTGCGTGTGTGTGTGTGTGTGTGTGTGTGCGTGTGTGTGTGTGTGTGTGTGCGTGTGTGTGTGTGTGTGCGCATATGTGCGTGTGTGTGTGTGTGTGTGTGTGCGCGCATATGTGTGGGTGTCATCATGCACGACTGAACACGTTTGGCGTCTTGTAATAATACGTCTGTGTGGAATGAAGAGGATTTGTTCTGTAAGAAGTGTGTGCTTTTTGAAATGTAATAATTCCAAAATTCTCCGGAATCATAATTAGTCGTAACTCATCGTAGTTCACGTCACATTTTTATTATTATTTTTGTATATATTTCCTCAGGAATGACAACTCGTAATGTTGAGGTTGAACGTGTGATGCGATGAAGCTTTTCCTTTTGTTTAGAATGTTTATCTTGCTAATAGGTGGGGCTCGGAGCTGTTAGACACACACACACACAAAAAGACACACACCACACACACACACACTCAAGCTTCTGGCATAAACAGTTGGACCCACAACGTCAAGACAGAGCTGCTTTTCATTAATACATTCCATACACACCGTTCTCACTGTAACACACAAATACACACACAAACACACACACACACGTTTTTAGAATGTGACCACTATGGGGACTGAGATTTTAAAGAGAAAAGTTCAGCTTGAATAAAAAATTTGGGGGTTTTATGTCCCCATAATGACACATGTCACACACACACACACACACACACACAGTCTTGTATTACTATCTTTACACATCTTTTACCTCTTTTAGTTTCTCGAATAAAACAAGCACATTTTCTATAAAGTCATTTCTCCTCATGGGGACCTCTCAAATGTCCCCACAAAGCCCAAAAAAACAGATAAAAGTGATTTTAGGGGACAAAAAGGTCCCCACAATGCCATAAATACATGAACACACACACACACCCACGCACACACACACACACACACACACACACTGCATGCCACCTGTCACTGACGCCTCTCCTCGACTCCGCTCTCTCATTCCTTTCTGCTGTATATAGATCTCACTTACACAACCATCAGGTCTCAGCCGTTTTCAGTTCCTAAACGAGAATTTTTGATATTTCCTCATTCTATACACACCTCCAACACGCTTATAAACACAAACACACACACACACTCCGCTTATATGCAGCTACACAATCTGTGTATCCTTTGTTCATTCATTTTTCAAAAAAAATTGAAACCAAAACTATGCCAACTTTTTCTAATACTTGTTTTCAAAATCTGAAAGAAAAAACATTCTTTTTGTGCTCAAATGTAAATATATATATATATATTATTAATTACTAGAGATGTAGGCGATCCGATATGTGGATGGGTATCGGTC
>JAVGVS010001725.1:0-15905 GCA_032718565.1 Distichodus sexfasciatus
CTATTCCCTCTCTCTCTCTCTCTCTCTCCCCTCTCTCTCTGTCTCTCTCTCTCTCTCCATTCCCTCGCTCTTTCTCTCTCTCTCCTCCTCTCTCTATTCCCTCTCTCTCTCTCTCTCTCCCTCTATTCCCTCTCTCTCTCTCTCTCTCTCTCTCTCTCTCTCTCTCTCATCTCTCCTACCCTTTTGGTGCTTTCTCTTGCTCCCTTCTTTCTCCACTCTCTTCTCATGTCTCTCTTTCCTTGTTGTTCTTTCTCTCACTTTCTCCTGTCTTTTTGTGCTCTCTCTCTCTTTCTCTCTCTTCTTTTCCTCCCCCCTTCTCTCTTACACTTTCTCCCCTCAACTTGGTTTCTGTTTTCTCTCTCTTTTGCTTCTTTTTGTGTGTGCTCTTCTCTCTCTCTCTCTCTCTCCCTCTCTCCCCCTTTTTCTTTCCTTCCCTCTCTACCCCCTCTTCTCTCTCTCTCTCTCTCTCTCTCTCTCTCCCTCTCCCTCTTTTCCCTCTCTCTCATTTACATGGCTATCAGTGACCTACAGTAATAATAGTGATGTATGGTGGTGGCATCAGATGGCTGACCACTGACCTTTGCAGAAGTAGGATTCAGGTGACCTTTTACACACACACACACACACACACACACACACACACACACACACACACACACACACACACACACTCTTCACCATAGCCATATCTCAGCTGCGGCTGTGGCTGTGTAACCCCCCCGACACGCTCCACCGACCCCATGAATGTTAATGTGGGAGCGCACCCGCACGCACGCACACACACCCACACACACACACACACACACACCCACCCGCACGCGCACACACGCACCCACACCCACACACACACACGCACCCACACCCACACACCCCACACACACACACACTCTATAGGCATTCTATAGGGAGTGGAGATGCTGGTTGCAGACGTAGGGACTGGAGCTTGAGTTGTTGGAACGGTGGGAGATTTGGCTGGATTTAGAGCGTCGGAGACCAGCGGTGGGATCCCTTACCTTTTCAACACTCTGCTTGTTTCTCTCTCTCTCTCTCCCTCCCGCCCTCCCTCCCCCCGTCCCTCCCTCCTTGTGTTTGCTGTGCCCCGTCAGAATAAGAAGGTATGCATTATATGATAATCAGGCGGCGCTGTAATCCTCACCGCTGCTGCTGCTGCATTTCAAACAGGGATTGTGGATTAAAGCGTCGCCCCTCTTCCTCCTCCTCCTCCTCCTCCACTTCTTTTGCCCCAGAGCCTGGTCTGAGACCCCGATGGGGATGTTACGGCCCACCATGTGTGTGTGTGTGTCCTGGGGGTTTAAGCATTAGGGATGGGTATCGGCAAAAAACGTGCCACTTTAGCCGGCTGCCGCTTTCTGTACTGCGTGTGTTGCTTGGCGACGGTATATGACACGTCGTCAGGGTAATTACGGTTTGACGGTGCGTCAGTGTTGAAAACGTGGGGTTTTTACAGAAATTTCTTTTTAAAAAACCTCATTTGTCACGTCTTTGACGCAGCGTTACTCGTCAGTATTAAAGATGTCGAGGTGAAATTCTCACAAAATGTTCCTGACGTTATGTAGAACGACTTTACGTATAAAACAGAAAATGTTGGTCTGGGCAGTTGGTGGCGTAGCGGTGGGGTGTTCTCCCCGTGATCAGAAGGCCAGTAAAGTTACCACTGAGGTACTCACGAGCAAGGTACCGTCCCCAAGCACTGCTCCCCGGGCGCTTGTTAACTGCCCGCTGCTCCTTCACGGATGGGTCAGATGCGGAGGTCACGTTTGGTTGTGGTGGACTGTGTGCTGTGGTGTGTTCACAATGACAAATAATCCCTCACTTTCACGAGCGTTTATCGAGTAGATATTCTATCGCGCGAGTGAACAGCAGTAGCTGGAGGTCAGTTACTCGTCCCGCCTCGAACCCGAGACGCTTGTCTTCTGCACGCGGCTGCTAAAGCTCATAATGTTCTCTTGATCCTCGTTGTCATTTTTGACCTTTTCCGTCTGCAGGTCTGAGCTGTACAGATCCCTCTTCACGTCCCAGATGGTCCACTGAGCTTCCCCACAGGGAGATGGACTTCGCCTCGTCGTCGTCCGCTGCTCGTCATAAGCAGGGATTCAGGACTCGAAATAACGTTTACTATGTTTCGTTTTTTTTTTAAAACCCAAAAGTATGGAAATGCATTTTTCTTGTTTGTTTCTCCCAGTCTTCTGTAGAACGTCACGAATATTAAAAGCGGCGTTTTTCCTGCCGAGTCTGAGAGCTCCAGTTCCTGGGGAGTGGCCCGACGGCTTACGAAGTTCTCTCGAGCTTTCGCGGCGTCGCACAACTCCACGTCGTCCTTCACTTCAGCGTTAGTGCGGCACTCGATCGGGGCTGCATTAATTGTGGTGGGTATTGGGTGGGAGGAATTTAATTTGCTCGTGTTTGTTGGGGGAATTGAAACAGAGAACGAGGCACTTTGGATCGAGGGAGGAAGACGAGGGAGAAGCCACGTTTTGCTCCTTATATGGAAAGAAATGAGCCAGCGCGAGGAAGGACGTCATTTTGTTAGCTATGAAACAATCTGGGGTGCGTTTCCCAAAAGCACAGTCGCTAACATACACTGTCAGTCGCTAACGTGCGCGGGGTTAGGGGCTCTAACGTGCGGCGGGTGATAGGGGCTCTAACGTGCGGCGGGTGATAGGGGCTCTAACGTGCGCCGGGTTATAGGGGCTCTAACGTGCGCTGGGTTATAGGGGCTCTAACGTGCGGCGGGTTATAGGGGCTCTAACGTGCGCCGGGTGATAGGGGCTCTAACGTGCGGCGGGTTATAGGGGCTCTAACGTGCGGCGGGTTATAGGGGCGCTAACGTGCGGCGGGTTATAGGGGCGCTAACGTGCGCCGGGTGATAGGGGCGCTAACGTGCGCCGGGTTATAGGGACTCTAACGTGCGCCGGGTTATAGGGGCGCTAACGTGCGCCGGGTTATAGGGGCTCTAACGTGCGCCGGGTTATAGGGGCTCTAACGTGCGCCGGGTGATAGGGGCGCTAACGTGCGCCGGGTGATAGGGGCTCTAACGTGCGCCGGGTTATAGGGGCTCTAACGTGCGCAGGGTTATAGGGGCTCTAACGTGCGCCGGGTTATAGGGGCGTTAACGTGCGCCGGGTTATAGGGGCTCTAACGTGCGCCGGGTTATAGGGGCTCTAACGTGCGCCGGGTTATAGGGGCTCTAACGTGCGCCGGGTTATAGGGGCTCTAACGTGCGCCGGGTTATAGGGGCTCTAACGTGCGCCGGGTTATAGGGGCTCTAACGTGCGCCGGGTTATAGGGGCTCTAACGTGCGCCGGGTTATAGGGGCTCTAACGTGCGCCGGGTTATAGGGGCTCTAACGTGCGCCGGGTTATAGGGGCTCTAACGTGCGCCGGGTTATAGGGGCTCTAACGTGCGCCGGGTTATAGGGGCTCTAACGTGCGCCGGGTTATAGGGGCTCTAACGTGCGCCGGGTTATAGGGGCTCTAACGTGCGCCGGGTTATAGGGGCTCTAACGTGCGCCGGGTTATAGGGGCTCTAACGTGCGCCGGGTTATAGGGGCTCTAACGTGCGCCGGGTTATAGGGGCTCTAACGTGCGCCGGGTTATAGGGGCTCTAACGTGCGCCGGGTTATAGGGGCTCTAACGTGCGCCGGGTTATAGGGGCTCTAACGTGCGCCGGGTTATAGGGGCTCTAACGTGCGCCGGGTTATAGGGGCTCTAACGTGCGCCGGGTTATAGGGGCTCTAACGTGCGCCGGGTTATAGGGGCTCTAACGTGCGCCGGGTTATAGGGGCTCTAACGTGCGCCGGGTTATAGGGGCTCTAACGTGCGCCGGGTTATAGGGGCGTTAACGTGCGCCGGGTTATAGGGGCTCTAACGTGCGCCGGGTGAGGGGCTAACGTGCGCTGTGGTAGCTGCTAAGATAGTTAGCAGCTATGCTTTTGGGAAATGTACCCCAGTGCGCCTCATTCAAAATTGTTTATCAATTTTATAAGATTTTTTTTTTTTAATCAGAGTTGAGTAGCTGAGTAAACAAGGTAAATACTGTAAAATTGAGTTCTGTTGGTAAGTAATATTGCTGTTTTATTTTTTACGTTTTAATAAGAGATGCACAATAAGATCAGAACAAGTCCCTTTAGAAAACAACACAGAAAGTCAACAACGCGGTTGAGGTTTAACACATTTTACGTCTTTATTCCGTTTTGTTCGAGTGGCGAGTTCTCCGCAGTCAACACACAGTCGGATTTTCAGTCCGAGCCCCGACGTGGCTCCATCGCTCCAGGTTAAACGCTCACACTCGGGCAGCCGGAACCTCGCCGCGGTTTCCTGTAGTGTTTTTTTTTTTTAACTCGCAAAAACGAGTGTCGTAGCCGATGGTGTTGCGTCACAAAGACAGAAAAAGAACTTGCGTTTGGTCCTAGGTTTTCTAGAGCGTCTAACTCGTGTCTAAGTAAAAGCACGTTTCTGTTTAACCACTGCCGCTAGTAATAAATTAGGAACCTTCTAGAGTCAGTTTAAAAAAAGAAAACGACATCAACATGGAACATGAGTTAGAGTAAGTTTTTGGCTTCTTTTTGGGAACGAGGCTAAAATGATTGCGACGTTATAATTAGGAACGAGGGGATTAAGGTGCGGTTCTAGAGATTAGCAACTTTAGCTCTCGATTGTATTGGTTTGTGTTTAAGGGTCGTTTAATATCGTTGACGCTAAAACCAAAACACTTTTGCGCTGACCCGTGAACAGTTTTAGTTTCCACCATTTTCAAACAGAAACAGCTGTACGCAGATCAGCGTTATTTTTAGTTTTTTTTGGACGTGCGCTAGGCTAGTCGTAAAGCTAACTGCAACATCACAACATTTATTATTACTATGTATTTTACACAACGTTTTCATCCAGACTGTTTCCGCAACGTGATCGTGAAGCGTCACGGTTTCACTCGTCTCCACACGTCGTCGTGGTCTCTCCTCAGCTACGTTTCTTTTAATTGCACTTTATTTTGAAGTTAGTCGACGCAGAAATTCAGACAAAGGTCATCATTTGAAGTGTTCTCTTCTAACGGACTCCACTCGGAGAATCACAGCCAACGCAACACGCTGAGCGCTTCGAGTTGCCGCGGTGTTGGCTCCTCCCAGGGGGCGGGGTTATCACACGATCATCAGGAGGGCAGGGTGTGGTGGGGTCGTTAAGGGTGGAGGGGAGTGTGGAGGGAGGGAGGGGTTAGTTGAGTAGGGGTGGGGTTGTCAGGGAGGGAGGGGGTTGTCAGAAGGGGACAGGTTCCTTCAGGAGTAGGTTGTGGCGTTACACTGCGGGTGGGACAGGGTTATCACGAGGAGGGGGCGGGAGCGTCCATGGTGGAGAGAATGCGCACCACCTCGGCCCGCTGCGTGGGGGAAATGTGTTGCGTCATGTGCACGATGGAGTCCATCGCCACCTCGGGGTTCGTCTGCACCAGACTGCGAGAGAGACACACACAGAGATGGATGACGACAGCCACCAGATCTACAGCCAACTTCACATTCTACACGTTGTACAAACTTGGGTATTTAAAAAGGAAAAGAAACGTAAAAGAAGTAAAAACAAGGTAAAGAAAGCATCAGTGGAAATAAAAAAGGAGAGGAAACGTAAAGAAGGGAAAATAGAAACGTAAAGGAAGTGTGTGTGTGTGTTCTGACCTGCGGATCTGCTTGAGGATGTGATCTCGACGTATGTACTTGATGTTCTCGTCGATGATGGACCTGCAGCCTTCCTCCTCCGTCAGCTGCCTCTCCAACCACTCCACCACCTCCTCATTACTGTCCCACAGATACGCCTGCCCACGGACGGAGAGAGAAACCGGTGAGAAGAGCGATAGAGAAGGAAGGAGGGAGGGAACGTGCATGAGGTAAGAGGTTGAAACAGATGGAAAGGGAGAGGAGAGGGTGGAAGGGAGCGACAGAAGAGAGGGAGGAAAGTAAGTTTAATAGTCAGAGGAGAAAGAAAAAAAGGCAGCGGGAAAGATTGAGAGAGGGAAAAGAGGTGGAGACGAGAGGGGGCAGAGCGAGGGAAACGAACGATAAGGAGGCAAGAGGGAGGGAGGGAAAGAAAGATGGAGAGAAAAACAGGAAAAATGATAGAGGAGGGAGAGAGAGAGAGAGAGAATGTGAGAGGAAGAGGAGATAAAATGAGAGAGTGGGAGAAACAGAGGAGGAAAGATAAAGGAGAGAAGAGATAAAAAAGGGATAAACGGAGCGGGAAAACGAGAGAAAAATCAAACATGAAAAACTTCAAATGAATCTCAGCTGCGAGAGTCACAACGTACAGCACTAAGGTCGGCGCGGGTCACGTTGGGTCACAACGCAGACGTACAAACACACGGCGCTGTGATGAGTCGTGAGCAGATAAAAGCAGGACTGGGGGAGACGTGTGGGGGGCCGGTAGCGTTCGTTTGGGGGGGGGGACGTTGGTTAATTAATCATTTTTAATCCGTTTGCCTTTAATTAAGAAACAGCGTGTGGCTCTCGTATCGGCCCGGACCAGGAGAGGAGATTAATCTTGGCTTAAGATGGCCGGTTGAGATGGGCGAGGGCCCGGTGAGTGGTGGGGGGACCGGGCGGGGGGGAGGACACTCCTATCTTTTGAGATGGTGTTAAAAATAAAGAGAGAAACGCGCCCCGTACCTTGACGGCCCCCTCGGCCTCGACGAACCAGCGCCGCAGCATGGCCTGCACCTGGCCGTCGGTCAGCTCGTTGTTGGCGTTCTGGATCTTGCGCTTCACCGTGTCCTCCAGCAGGAGCCGCCGCAAGCGCCAGTAGAAGAACTGCCGCGAGGTTCGCCACTCCAGCACGTCCTGCCAACACAACGCATCCCGCCGTTACGTCTTTACGTCGCCCGTCTTAAAGACCATCATCAACGCAGCGGTCTGATTCACTCACTAAACATTCCACACACTCGCCCGGAAAACACCCAGAAAACTGTAGCAGTAACGCACAAGTGGACACAAGTGACTCATTAACGAACGATGACAGAGAGAGGGAAAATAAAGAGGGAGAGACAGCGAGAAAAAGGACATGAGGGAGAGAGAAATAAAGAGAATAGAGAGACAGAAAAAAGAGAAAGACGAGGAGAGAGAAAAAGAAGGAAGGAGGAAATGGAACGAAAGAAAGATGGAGAGGAGGAGGATATGGAGAGAGGGAAGATAAAGAGGGTGAGACAGTGAGAGAGAGAAAAAGGAAGAGAAAGAAAGAGAGAGAGGAAAAAGACGGAGAGAGAAACAAACTATATACAAATAAAAATACATAGAGAGAAAAAAAAAGGAGAGAAAGAAATAAAGACAAACAGCGAGAAGAAAATTAAAAAGAGAAAAGAGAAATACATAGCTTTAGAGAGGAAAGAAAAAGAAGGAAGGAGGAAATGGAACGAAAGAAAGATGGAGAGGAGGAGGATATGAGAGGGAAAATAAATAGGGAGAAAGAGAGAAAGGAAGAGAGAAATAAAGAGAAAAACAGCGAGAGAGGAAAAAGACGGAGAGAGAAACACTGTATATACAAATAAAATATTTACAGAGAGAAAAAAGAAATGAGAGAGAAAGGACAGAAAAAAGAGAGGGAGAGAAAGAGAAACACAAAGACAGAAAAAGGAGAAAGATGGACAGAGAAAAAGGGGAGAGAGAAATAAAGAGAGAAAAAGAAGGAAGGAGGAAATGGAATGAAAGAAAGATGGAGAGGAGGAGGATATGAGAGACAGAGGGAAAATAAAGAGGGAGAGACAGCGAGAGAGAGATGAGAGAAATATGGAGAGAGGAATAAAGGAGAAAGAGAGCGAGAAAAAGGAAGAGAAAGAAATATAGAGAGAGGAAAAAGACGGAGAGAGAAACACACACACACACACACATATATATATATATATATCCACAAAAAAGTAATAAAATATAGAGTAAAAAGAGAAGGAGAGAAAGATGAATAAAGACCGAAACAGAAAGAGAAAGAAAAAGAGAAAAAGACAGAGAAATATAGAGAGAGAAAAAAGGGAGGGAGAGAGAAATAGAAAAAGAAGGAAGGAGGAAATGGAACAATGGAGAGGAGGAGGATATGAGAGAGAGCGATGGAAAATAAAGAGGGGGAGACAGCGAGAAAGGAGATGAGAGAAATATAGAGAAAGAGAGAGCAAAAAGGAAAGAGAAATAAAGAGAAAGAAATAGAGGAAAAGGACAGAAATACATACAGTACATAGAGAGAGAGACGCAGAGAGAAAAAAGAGGGGAGAGAAATAAAGAGAGAGAAAATAAAGAAAGTGAAAAAAGTGAGAGAAATAAAGAGAGAAAAAGAGAAGGAAGGAGGAAATGGAACGAAAGAACGATGGAGAGGAGGAGGAGGATCTGAGAGAGAGGAGGAGAGAGGGATGAGAGAGGAGTGCTTACGGTGATGACTCCCTTCTCCTGCATGCGCCCCGGCGTGTCGTGGAGGTCGGCGAACTGCACCGCCACCTGGTGGTAGATGGGAAGCAGGAACTCCTCACGCTCCTTCAGCTTGGCCTCCAGCTCCTTACGCTCCGCCACGTTCAGCTCCGGGGTGCCTGCGCACACACACACACACGTGAAGACAGGACGCTGTAGTGAGCATCATCATGGTCGTCTTCTTCAGCACTAGTTAGGGGACGTGTCCTGGTGTGAGACTCACCCAGCCTCTCAGCCAGGCCGGCGTACTCGGGGTCCACGCGCCGCATCGTCTTCACCAGGTCCTTCCTCCTGAACTTGATCTCCACCGTCCCCTCCGGCTCTAACACACCGCCCCTACACACACACACACACACACACAGAGACGATGGAGGATGAGAGCGAGAAGGAGAGATGGAGGATGAATGACGAAGGGATGGAAATGGCGGATGAAAGGATGGAGGATTAGGGGATGGAGGATAAAGGCATAAAGAGAGCTGGAGGATGAAGGAGAGAAGGAGGGATGAACAAAAAAAAGAGAGAGGAGCGCAGTCGTACCGGCTGTCCTTGTCAGCGTACATCTCCATGTGTCGGGGGTTGATGGTGGGGTCGATCACTACCCATGATCCTCCTCTGAGCTCGGCCTGGGGCGGGATGTAGACCAACACGGGCTGTCTGTACTCCCTCAGACCGTCCACGATGTAGGCCCCGAACTTCAGCACCTGGTCGTACATGTCTGCAGCACGCACACGCGCACACACACACACGCGCACACACACACACACACAGTCATAAACACTCCACTGGGTGATACGACCTCAAGGTCACCTTCAAGGTTGCATCAATATTAATATAGTGATTGATCGATTGATTGATTTGAGGCAATATTAATACCAATATCATGATTAATGATCAATATCACAAGTATTTTGATTAATTTTAGGACATATCAATATTGCTTTGAGATTGTATAACGATATTGATTCGATGTTGTATCAATATCAATATTCCAATTAACTGACTGATTGATTTGGGGTCATATCAATATCAATATTTTGATTAATTAATTGACTGACTTGATGCAGTATATATCACAATATTAATTTGATGTGTACTGATCCCAATATCATGATTAATTGATTACTCCGCCCTGACACACACACACACACACATATTCAATTGTGTACGCCACTGACCCTTCATTCCCCCCGAGAAGCCTCTCCAGTTGGCGAACACCATCAGCGGAAGCCCCTCTCGGTTGAAGTCCTTGATGGCCTGTGCCGTCTTAAAGGCCGAGTCCGGGAACCACACCTGCCCTGCCTGCTGGATGATCTGCACAACACACACACACACACACACACACGGTCAGGTTGATCTGAAGTAGTGGTGAGTATATACATGTACAGCAAGCTGTGTGTGTGTGTGTGGGTCTTACCTTAGCCTCCGAGTCCAGATTAGCCGGATCAGCTGGAATGGACAGTTCGACCGTCCTGGTCTCCACGGCGACCACTCCAGTCGGGATCCCGCCCAACCTAAAAGAGTGACAGATGTGGTAGGTTCAGAGCTACCACCACTGGACCCTGAGCTAGGCTCTAAATCCCCAACTCGCTCCAGGGAGGAAATTTGAGCAGTCACGTTGTTATTTCCCCAGTTCTTGTTTCGTGAACTCATTACACACTTTTGTAGCTTAAAACTCTGTAAACATTGTCCTAAAAAATTGTAGTTCCCCATTTTGGCCACAAGGGGGCGTCTCAGTTGAGGCTGTTATTCCCTATTTTGGCCACAAGGGGGCGTCTCAGTTAAGGCTGTTATTCCCTACTTTGGCCACAAGGGGGCGTCTCAGTTAAGGCTGTTATTCCCTACTTTGGCCACAAGGGCGCGTCTCAGTTAAGGCTGTTATTCCCTACTTTGGCCACAAGGGCGCGTCTCAGTTAAGGCTGTTATTCCCCACTTTGGCCACAAGGGCGTGTCTCAGTTAAGGCTGTTATTCCCTACTTTGGCCACAAGGGCGCATCTCAGTTAAGGCTGTTATTCCTTATTTTGGCCACAAGAGGGCGCCTCTGTGAAGGCTGTTATTCCCCACTTTGGCCACCAGGGGGCTCCAGCATTAACAAGAACTGTGATATTTAACAAATAGCTCATATACTGTATAATCAGCAGAAAAAATATATATAAACCAGCTTTTTACACCCATGTACTCCCTTTTTTACTTTTTCGCAAACAGAAATCACGCAACGCTTTTCAGGAACTGATCAGCAAATGAAAACTTCTTCTAGATAAAGGCGAACGTAGGTGTATAAACGCGGGATGAGGTCGGGGCGGTGCTGGAGGTGTAGCAGCTCACCTGGCTCTCCCCACCACCACGCTCTGAGCCCACGGCTGCATGATCTCCATGAACGAGCCCTGGTCGAAAAAGCCGCTCACCCATGATCCTTTGGGGTCTGGGGGTTGAAGAGAAAGAGCTACGGTTACACCTGAAGTTGCACTCCCGTCTTGGTGATTGCGTGTGTGTGTGTGTGTGGGTGTGTGCTCACTCTGGCTAGGCCGTCCTGCCAGCATCCAGCGTGGGTCGTAAGGTGCTTTGGTGGGCACGAACTCCACGGCCCGGTCGATGGGGTCCTTAGCGGTCAGCAGCGGAACAGGACTGAACGTGTTCTGGAAAAGTTTCACAAGATAGAATTTCTACTCATCTGTCTCTCAGTCACACACTCCCTCTCTATTCCTCTCTTCAGTTCTCTCTCTTTTTTGCGTTCGCTCTCTCGTCCTTTGGTTTCTCGCTCTCCTCTTTTTCTGTCTCTTTCTCTAGAGTGGTGTTAACATCATGCTCTTTCTTTCCCTCTTCCCTTCTTTCTTGCTTTTTGTTTCTCTCTTTCTCTCTCTCTCTCTCTCCGAGTCCATCTTCCTCTCTCTAACCTTTTTTTTCCCCGTTCGTTCTCTTGCTCTCTTTCCTTCTCTCGCTGTCAATCTATTTCTTTTCTTCTCCTCCACTCTGTCCTTCTTTACGTCTGTCATCCACTTTCCTTCTCTTTACTGTTCTCTATTCATCTGGCATCCATTTTTTGCCTCTTTCTCTTACCTCCTCACTCTTCTGTCCCTCTTTCTCTTTCTTTTCTCCCTTCTCTTTAACCTCTTTTCTTCTCTCCCTCTTTCGCTATGAAGTGGAGGCCTAGCGCTTTTTCCTTCTCTTCTTCTCTCTCCCTTTTTTTCTTTCTCCTCTTCACTTCACCCTCTCTCTCCCTTACTAAAGAGATCATCATATGAACAGGCAGAAATGACGCGTGTGTGAGTGTGTGTACCTTGGGCATGTAGGAGAGCCACTCCAGCAGTGTGTAGACTCCCTCGAAGTCGTCGCACACGGTGGTGTGTGAGACGCCGTTGTTGTGCATGATCTGCACTCCTCCCAGCTGGTTGTTGGAGGTGTAAACTTCTCGGCCCAGCACCTGCAAAAGGACAAAGAGCCTCGAGCCTCATTCACACATTCAAGTGTTCCATTAGTAAATGTGGTGGAAATTAAAACTAGGAAAAATTCCCAACAACGTTTAATAAATGATCAGGTGTGAAAAGAAACGGACAAGAGGTCGGGTAAATGATTAAAAAAACTGGAAATTTCAGATTCAGAATCTTCTGGTTTTCTGTGAGGAAGATAAAATTTGAGTAGAGACGAGTTTGAGAAGAGTTTTTGTAATGAGTTTTAAAGAAATTTGAACTTTGTTGCTGGTGTGTTACATGTCAGTCCGGAGCATATTCCTGGATAAGTCGATTTTGGGAATACTGCAGAATTTGCTTTGAAAAGAGAACATGGAGCAATATTTTCTTACAATTTTTTTTCCTAAATTCAGAACTTTAAAAGTTGTAATATTGCAACTGTAAAATGGAAAAAAAGATCCAGTACGCTAATGTTTCGCAGAACAGGAATGCAATTTTTTCTGCAAATTACTTTTGGGAAATGCTGTTGTACTGAGGTTGAAAAAAAGTAAATAATTTGGGAATGTTCTGGTATGTCAATGGTCTCTTTTTGTCATGCAAATTCTGGAATCTTCCCAAATTAACCTTCTGAGGTGTGTGAATATTCCAGAATGACTATAGTCCTTTCCCATCTGGAATACTCCCAAATCAAGCTTCCCCGGAATATTCCAATTCCCGAATGCCCATGAGAACAGTTGGTGAAGGGGGCTTCTTGCTGTCTTGCCGACTGACCTTGTTGAGAGCCCCGGCTCCGGTCAGGATGATGTGGGAGTTCTCCACCTGGATGATGCGCTGGCCCAAACGCACCAGATACGCCCCGATGCCGATCGCCCGGCACGTCACCTGGTCACACGGGGCAAGAGGTCACCAGGTCGCGCCCAAATTCAGCTCACACCATATTCAGGAATATCACAAATTACGTGTGTGTGTGTGTGTGTGTGTGTGTGTGTGTACCAAGTTCATGGTGATGATCTCTTCGTAGGCCAGAGACGATTCGCCAGCAATCATTCCTGAGCCTCTCAGGTTCTCCACTCCCAGACCCTCCTCTTTCCCAATGATATCTGTGATTTTATACCTGAACACACACACACACACACACACCCCTCTATTACAGTCGAAGTAACCCAGCTTTCTAAACCTCACTTCCCCTCATAAACAGCTTCCGCTTGTTTAACTGAAGCCGGAATGTGGTATTCTCTGGACCCGGAATGTGCTGTGCCATGGAGCCGGAACGTGTTGTGCGAGTCCGTTGTGCCGTGGAACCAGAGTGCGTCATGCGTTGGAGTGTTGTGTGGCACCGCTTACCTGGACTCGCCCTCGTCCTCCACGTGTTCGCAGTGTACAGAGTTGAGCGCTGACACCTTCTTATAATCCTGAGGTGTGAGGTAAAGGTACTTAAAACCCTGCAGGAGACCAGATGGCGGAAATTAGCATTAGTTAGCGGAAATTGGTGCAAAAATTTGCAACAGTTAGAATTTCACCAGCTGTGTGTGTGTGTGTGTGTGTGTGTGTGTGTGTGCGCGTACCTTGTAAGGGTCGCTGGGGTCCTGCCAGGCCACGTGGAACATGTGTCGTATCTCCTCGGCCAGGCCGATCCGAGCTCCGCTGTTGGCGGCGATGTAGATCCGCGGGACGCCGCCGCTACGTGCCATCTCTGAGGCCTGCTGGAACAGCTCGTCTTCCTGGGGTCCGAACGAGCCGATCTTGTGCGTGATGTCGTTGCCAATGACGACCACCTCCCGCCCGGCCGGGTACTCCGGGGTGCGCAGGGTCATCCACCAGGCCACCATGCCAATCTAACGCACGACACACACGCGCGCTAACGGTCACTCAACTCCCACTAGCATGCTAGTATGCTATGTGCTACCAACTTTGGACAAAAGTGCCTTTAACCAGAATATTGGGGTTCATGCTATACGCTACCGGCTATGCTAACAGTGTGCTGTAATGTCAAAGCTACATAGAGCTATCAAATGTGCTACACGTTAGTAAGCTATTATAGTTGGTAGCTTGCTATATGCTACTATGCTAACATATGCTACCAACGCTACAATGCAATATTTGTAAGCACTTTTGTAAGTAACTATATGCTATCAACTATGTTAACTAGCCTGTTGCTATGTCAAAGCTAGGTGATATATATGCTAGTTTGGTAGCACGCACTTGCCTGGCAAAGCTTCATGATATATGCAACCATGCTACACGCTAGTTTGCTAGCATACTTTGTGGCATGACTACGCTAACAAAATAGCAGAGTTATATTCTAGTTTGCTAGCATAGTTGTTAGCATGCTACATACCTCTGATTTGCATTAGATAGAATGAGAGAGATTAGCCGTTACCTCATTGCCTCCAGGAAGTCGGTTCATCTGCACCAGTTGGCCCTGAGGGTCCAGCACCAGCTCGGTGAAGGTCAGCAGTTCAGAGGGCAAAGGGCACTTGGGCAGATGGGCATTAGCTTCCATGGACTGCCAGAGCTTCTTCAGCGCCTGCAGACGGAAACGGGACCAGAGTTAGACGCGGTTCGTTGCTAACTTGTTGCTAATATAACCAGCTATGCTAGCGGTTAGGGTTGGCGGGAACTGGCAACTGTTAACAGAAACTACTGTTATTTGGCAGATATTAGCACTAGCTAGCAACACTTAGCATCATCTAGACGCATTGACTTGAATTACACTCAGCAAAATTTGCCTTTGTCCATGGAAATTAGCATGAGGTAGCGCCCAGACATTAGCATTAGTTAGCTTAAATTAGCGGTAGCTAGCATGCAAATGTATAAATGTTTTGGGTGTTGGCACACCTGTCAGAGCATCTCAGGCAGGTAGCAGTCCAAGCTGGTCCACAAACATTAGCATTTGTTAGCATTAGTGTTTATTAGCATACATTTTCACTAGCATAATTTAGCATTAACATATGTTAGCATTAGCTAGTGTGAATGGTGACGCGCCGGTGTTGCCACACCTGCCGGAGCATCTCGGACAGCTCGTAGACGTAGCTGGTGCCCAGACATTAGCCTTAGTTAGCATTAGCTTGTTTAAATTAGCATTAGCTAGCATATAAACGTTGTGGATGCTGGCACACCTGTCACAGCACCTCGAGCAGGTCGCAAAGGTAGCTGGTGCCCGTACATAAGCATTGGTTAGCGTTAGGGTTAATTAGCATGAGCATAAATTATCATTAGCATATATTAGCATTAGCTAGTGTGAACGCGCGGGTGTTGCTGCAACTGTCGGTGCATGTCGGACAGGTCGAAGAAGTAGCTGGCGTCCAGACGTTAGTGTTAGGTAGGGTTAGTAAGCGTATATTAGCATTAGCGTGAATTTGCACTAGCTAGCGGGAATGGTGGTGCGCGGGTGTTGACGCACCTGGCGAAACATCTCAGGCAGGTCGTAGACGTAGGTGGTGCCGAGGCTCTGTGCCTGGAAGCGTTTGGACTGCAGCAGGTCCTTGGTGACGTAGGGAGTGTTGATCAGCATGCCGTGCAGCGGGCCCTGCTTGTCCCCGTACGCCTGGAACATGATCTGCACCAGCCAACGACAACACAGATTAAACACGTGTCTGGATGTGAGTGTGTGTGTGTGTGTGTGTGTGTACGTGGTGCCCACCTGCGCGGTGCGGGAGTCGGTGACCTCCTTGTAGAGGCTGATGTCCAGGTAGTAGCCGCTCTCGTTGGTGAGGAAGAGGCGGATGGGGATCTGCTTGCCGGTGGGCGTCAGGCGGATGTTGATCTTCAGCTCGGCCTGCAGCACGCGCAGCTTCCACAGCCGGCTGCCGTAGCGCATCACCATGGAGCGCACCGACTCCTCGATCTGCCCAACACAGTTCCACCACAAACGCTCAGGGCGTAATCCCGCTAATCTGCCGGACGCCGGCCAAACCCCTCGCAGGCAGACTAAGAGTTCTATTTAGATTCCTTAACGCGGTAAGCCCCGTCCTCGCGCGAGTCGGCAGAAACTCGGCTTAAATCGGCGGAAATTCTTCTTAGCGAAAAGTAGTGCTAATAGATTAGTAGAATATTG
>JAVGVS010001726.1:0-15891 GCA_032718565.1 Distichodus sexfasciatus
GATCCTATTACAACTGCAGTCCTAATCTTAACTGTACTCTAATCCCAGTCCTAATCTTAAACGTATTCTAATCCCAGCCCTAATCTTAATTGTATTTAATCCCAGTCCTAATCTTAACCATACTCTATTCCTTTCCTTAATGTGCGTGTGAGGGAGACTTTACACAGAGTAAGAGGTAAAAACCGTCTGTATTGGAGCGAGTGCAGGTAGGAGGAGTTAGAGCTGGACAGTGTGCTGGACACTGGGGCAGGTAAATACACAAGCGGGACGCTGTAATCAGGGATTAGAAACGCTTGTGACGTATCGTCCCTGCAGGGCCTGCCGTAGTTATGTAATCCAGCGTGTGGTTAATGGGAACGTGTGTGGAGAAAGAGACAGAGCTCTGGCAGCCAGTAACCACGTCTGAGCGTAAGTGTTCCCATGGTGTTAATGACGCTCCGTGTCAGGGTTGTGTGTGTGTGTGTGTGTGTGTGTGTTTCTCTGTGTGGGAGTTCAGATCTGCTGTGTGTGTGTGTGTGTTGAGTTTTTGTGTTAATAGGCCTCCTCGTGCCCACTCTAATTAAACACTGCTGATTCCTAATTAATGATTAGCTAAAGCCTGTCCCAGAGCCTGTCAACAAAATGATGACAACGTAGTTTACTGGAGAAGCAGAAGAGCGCTGACATGAAGCTGTGTGTGTATGTGTGTGTGTGTGAGAGTGTGTGTGTGTGTGTGAGAGTGTGTGTGTGATTGTGTGTGTGTGTGTGTTGGTAGGACTGTGATATTTCAGGACTGACTCCGTTAGGTGTTGTGCTGAAACTTGGGTTGGAATTAGATTAGATTATGGTTAGGTTTAGAGTAAGAATTCAGTCTTCATTAAGATTAGGGATTGGATTATATTCTGGTTGGGATTCGGACTGGAATTAGATTGTAGTTAAGATTAGGTCTGCGGTTATATTATGATTAGGATTAGGGCTGGAATTAGATTGTGGTTAAGATAATGGTTGGAATTAGATTATGGTTAGGTTTAGAATTCAGTTAAATTAGGGCTTGGATTATATTATGGTTAAGATTAGGTCTGGGGTTATACTATGGTTAGGATTAGGGCTGGAATTAGATTGTGGTTAAGATTAGGTCTGGGGTTGTACTATGGTTAGGATTATGGGGCTGGAATTAGATTGTGGTTAGGATTAGATCTGAGGTTTTATTGGTTAGGATTAGGGCTGGAATTGGGTGTGGTTAGATTAGATCTGGGTTGTTCTATGGTTAGGATTAGGGCTGGAATTAGATTGTGTAGTTAGATTAGATCTGGGGTTTTATTGACAGTTTAAGATTAGGGCTGGAATTAGATTGTGGTTAAGATTAGATCTGAGGTTGTACTATGGTTGGGATTAGGGCTAGAATTAGACTGTGGTTAGATTAGATCTGGGGTTGTACTATGGCTAGAATTTAGGGCTGGGTTAGACTGTGGTTATGATTAGATCTTTGGGGTTGTACTGTAAACTGGATTTGGGATTAAGGCTGGAATTAGATTGTGGTTAAGATTAGGTCTGGGGTTGTACTATGGTTAGGATTAGGGCTGGAATTAGATTGTGGTTAAGATTAGATCTGCAGTTGTACTATGGTTAGGATTAGGGCAGGAATTAGATTGTGGTTAAGATTAGATCTGGGGTTTTATTGTGGTTAGGATTAGGGCTGGAATTAGATTGTAGTTAAGATTAGATCTGGGGTTGTACTATGGTTAGGATTAGGGCTGGAATTAGATTGTGGTTAAGATTATGTCTGGGGTTGTACTATGGTTAGGATTAGGGCTGGAATTAGATTGTAGTTAAGATTAGATCTGGGGTTTTATTGTGGTTAGGATTAGGGCAGGAATGAGATTGTGGTTAAGATTAGCTCTGCGTTATATTAGGGTTAGGATTAGGGCTGGAATTAGATTGTGTTTAATATTAAGGTTGGCGTTAGTTAATGGTTAAGTTAGGGGTTTGGATTGGATTATATTTAAGATTAGGATTGTGCTTAGATAACGTTTAAGAATGGGATTGGGATTAGAGTAATGATATAAACCTGGGATAAAATTCTGCTTAAAATTTGATCTGAGGTTAAACTGTGGTTAACATTAGGGTTGGGAGTAGATTATATTTAAGATTAGGGTTGGGATTAGATTATAGTTATAATTAGGTTCAGAATTAGATGATGTTTACATTTGGGGGTGGGTTTATAATAGGCTTATAATATTAGTGTTGGAATTAGATTATGTTTAATGTTAGTGTTGTGATTAAACTATGGTTAGATGTAGGATGGGTATAGGATTATGTTTAAGTTTAGGTTAGTGTTTAGATTATGGTCTAGATTTGGGTTGGGATTAGATTAGATAATGGTGAGGATTATAGATGGGATTAGATTATGTTCAGGATTATGGCTGGGATTAGATTTATGGTGAAATGCACTGGCGTATTTGAAGAAAACCTGGTTAGAAACGTTGCTTGTGGGAAGTAGGTGGGAGAAGTTTTGAGAGAGAGGCGGAGGTAGAAGTGTGTTGGTGCAGTGTGTTTGTGGTGTGTGTGTTGGTGCGGATGCCGGACCCGACAGGCGGCCTCTGCGTCTGATTGATAACTGCACGCGGGGAGCAGGAGAGGGAGAGATGGAGCGATGGATGGAGGGAGAGAGGGAGCGCTGGGAGAAGGGGGATTAGAGGCGGGCCGTGGAGGAGCGACGCGACCACGCGGGGCTGTGGCAGGCAGCCGAGAGATGGATGAGGCAGATTAGAACCGGCTCCACTTCCTGCACTCCTGCATCTCCACCGCCCGGTATTTTTAGAGCAGCAGGAGAGAGAGACGGTGCGCCGAGGGAGGGAGGGAGGGAGGGACGGTTTGGTGTGGGTTTTGTGAATGCATGTTGGTGAAGATGACAAACTCCAGACCACATGACAGCTTGTCAACACAGCGAATATATATTCCCCACTTCCTGAAATATGACATAACTAGGTCCCACTTTCACTCAGGACCACCCCGAGCTGCTGCCGCAGGGCCTCATGGGAAGAGGGGGGCAAGTGTGCGTTTGTGTGCGAGTGTGTGTTGGGGGTGTTTGTAGTAGTCGTGAGGTCCTGAGTGCCCCAGAAAGATAAGTTAGGTGTTAGCGTGTTTAAAGGGATGTTGGGATGTGATGGCCGCTCCTCATGAGGGACCACTGCTGTTCTGGAACTGTTTCAGGTTTGATGTGAGGATATAAAAGAGGTACAATAATTGCTTTTGAAAGTTAGGGCTGGGCAATTAATCAAAAATGAATCATAATCAACACTCAGAACCTCTAATCCACTAGATTATGGTTAAGATTATGGTTGAGATTAGATCATCCTTAGTGTAAGGGTTGCGATTAGATCATGATTAGGTTTAGGGTTGGGTTTCGATCACGGTTAGGTTTATGGTTGGGATTAGATCATCCTTAGATTTAGGTTTGAGGTTAGGTCATGGTTAGGTTAAGGATTGGGTTTAGATCATCCTAAATTGAAGAGTTGCAATTAGATCACGGTTAAGTTTAGGGTTGGGATTAGATCATCCTTAGTTTAAGGGTTGCAGTTAGATCACGGTTAGGTTTAGGGTTGGGATTAAATCATCCTTAGTTTAAGGATTCCGATTAGATCACACTTAGGTTTAGGGTTGGGGTTGGGTTTTGATTTAGGGCTGGGGTTGGGTTTTGATTTAGGGTTGCAGTTGGGTTTCGTTCACGGTTAGGTCTAGGGTTGGGATTAGATCATCCTTAGATTTAGTGTTGGGATTAGATCATCCTTACGTTAAGGGTTATGATTAGGTCTAGGGTTGGGATTAGATCATCCTTAGTTTAAGGGTTGGGATTAGATAATCCTTACTTTAAGGGTTGCGATTAGATCATGATTAGGTTTAGGGATGGGATTAGAGCATTGTTAGTTTAAGGGTTGGGATTAGATTATGGTTAAAATTAGATTAGGGTTAGTATTACGTTTTGGATTAGATTATGGTTAAGATTAGGTTTAGTGTTAGGTTTAGGATTAGATTATGGTTAAATTTAGGGTTAGATTTAGGTCTGAGATTAGATTATTGTTCACGTTATTGTTGGGTTAGATTGTGATAAGGTTTAGGGTTGGGAATAGATCACAAGCTGGGATCATATTATGGTTAACGCTAGGGATTAGGCCGCCATGCGTGGGTTTTGATGTACACTTTACCTTTTCATTAAGGGAGACTCTCTGAAAGCCTGTACATATTTTTTTGTGATTAAGTGAGACTCGTTAGCGCTCGTATTTACTTCTCAAAGCTCATTTTTTAAAATAACGAGCTGTATTCTCCCTCATCTAATTACCCGAATCCTCTCCACTTTCTGTAAATTAGAGGTCGGTTCTGGCCCGGTAAAAAAGATTTTGTTTCAGTGTGTGTGTGTGCGTGTATGTGTGCGCGTCTGGCTTTTCTCTCTTATTACTGGAATTCTAATTCAATGATCACCTCGGACCGCCATAAATCAGGCGACTGTGACGCGGGATGAGAAATTGTATTAATAACGTGAAACTTATTACACAGTCTCCCCAAACGGGGCCGTGACAAATGACGACGTTGGGGGCCTGACAAACGCTGCGCTTTAACGCGTCTTTCTGGTGTGGGTGTTTAACATGAAACTGACGTGTTTGAATCTGGCTTATCGAATCAAGAAGTATTTTTACATACTTGAGTCATTTTAGCGGGTTTTATTGCCTCATTTGTACAGCATTTTGGGACAACTTTTTAAAATGTTCTCTATAAATTGACTTCACCAGAAATTAGAGTCCGTCCCCTTGTACTAAAAAAACTGCACATTCTACTTAACAGGGCTGTGCCAAAAAAATCAAATCGAATCGCGATTCTTTCCCTGACGGTTGAAAATCGATTCATGCATTCCAAAAAATCGATTCATATTTTTCAGCTGACGTAATGGCACTAGTTTACTTTTCCCCTCGACACGAGCGCGGCTCGCCAATCCTATAGATGGCGCAATGTGGAAATCTGCCCGGATAGACCTCCTTCGCGTGAGCGTGAAGGAAACGCAGCCAGTATGTGTGCATGTGCATTACATTTAGGGTGTATTCACACCCACCTTGTTTAGTTCGCTTACAACGAACCCAACTTCGTTTCCTCCCTCGGTTCGGACCTTTTGGGCAGGTGTGAATACAAGCAATCGAACTCGGGTGCGGACCAAACAAGACCCAGCTAAAGAGGTGGTCTCGGTTCGGCTCCAAGCGAACTCTGGTGCCGTTCGTTTAAGGTGAGAAAGCAGCCCGAGCTTCGGATTCAACGGGCTCCCGTAATCGTCGCGCATTACAGGAAATGATTGTTTGGATAAATGTGACCCTCCACGGCAAAACCAGTCGCTTGTCGCAATGAAGGTTTCCGAGAAAAAAAAAAGTTTATGTTGCGTGGGGTACAATTTGGGATTTTTTGTTTTTAGTGTTTTGAAACAGTGGAAGGTCTATACTGTACTGTTGTGAATAAATTTGGCTGAAAAACTTCCCCTTTCCATCCTAAAAACGTGACTTTCTTGAGATGAGGAATTCAATTCCAGCAGAATGTTAAAAGTTTCTGTTTTGACCGCTCTACTCCAATATTTACGGTAAATCCACTGGTTGACTAGCGTGAAGATATTTCTCCGGAATCCATCTTCGTCTCCCGAGTTCAGTTAACCTAACGCAGGTGGGCTATCCGTGTGGCTGTGAATGCAGCGTAGGCTACCGTAAATGCAAACGTAGCCACGACCGCACCAAGCGTCTGTGAGTGCTACGGCGATAGTCAACTTCAAAGGCAGATTTCTCCGTTTCTCACTTGGCGTGACAGGAGAAACCCGACTCCTTTGAATGTTGATATCTCAGTCGTATGTCGTCCAATTCATTCCATATCGTATCGTTTTGAAGCTTGATTTATGCTCTTTCATGAAAACATAATAACTCAATTTTGAAAATTTGTGACAAGGGACTGTTTTTGCCGTGGAGGGTCAGAAATACACAACACGCAGACGTGTGTGGCCAGTGCTAGAAATGAGCCGTGGGTTAACGTGGAGCTCAGAGGAGAGCCCTCATTCGCAGCCGTCTTGCAGCACGTCTCTGCCGTTGCTAAATTACTAGCGTCGTATTGTAAAACGGACGTTGCATCAAACGCTCTTGACGTGTAAACATTTCTGCAAACGCGTGTAACTGTGTAAACCATATCGCTATAAGGACAAGCGGAACAACGTGATGTTTTTATTGATGTTCGTTGCATTTAAAATGGGAAAAGCAACTCGAAACGGCAATGTGGAAACAAATTCATATATGTGCTGAATCGTGAATCGTTTATGAATCATGAGTCGCTTAGGAATTGTGAATAGATTTTGAATCAAATCGTGAGCCCAAGCATCGGAATCAAATCGAATCGTGAGATTTTCTGAATCGTGCACAGCTCATGACCACCATCTTGACCCGCACTCCTCTTTCATCATCCCTCGTTCTTTCTCCATTCACTTAGTAACCGCCTAGCAACTGGCCAACAACACTATACCAGCCACTATAATAAACTAGAAACCATCTAGCAACACCTTAGCAACCACCTAGCAACACCATAGCGACCACTATAACAACCTAGCAACCATCTAGCAACAACACACCAACCACCTAGCAATACCATAGCAACCACCTTACACCTTAGTAACTCCTTAGCAACCACCTAGCAACAAATAGCAACTAGCAACAACACCGTAGCAGCCACTATAATAACCTAGAAACCATCTAGCAATACCCTATCAACCACCTAGCAACACCATAGCGACCACTGTAACAACCTAGCAACCACCTAGCAACAACATACCAACCACCCAGCAATACCATAGCAACCACCATACACCTTAGTAACTCCTTAGCAAGCACCTAGCAACAAATAGCAACCACCTAGCAACTGGCTAACAACACCATAGCAACCACTATAATAACCTAGAAACCACCCAGCAACACCTTGGCAACACCTAGCATCCACCTAGCAACACTTTAGCAACCACTTAGCAACACCCTAGTAACCACCTTACACCATAGCAACCACCTTGCAACAAATAGCAACCACCTAGCAACTGGCTAACAACACCATAGCAGCCACTATTATAACCTAGAACCTACTTAGCAAACATCTTAGCAACACCTAGCATCCACCTAGCAACACCTTAGCAACCACTTACCAACACCCTAGCAGCCACATTACACCATAGCAACCACCTAGCAACCATCTAGCAACACCTTACCAACTGCCTAGCAACACCCTAGCAACCCTGGAAACATCTTAGGGACTATGCTAATAACTTGCAACCACCTAGCAACAGCCTTAGCAACCACCTTGCAAGTCTTGCTGCAAGAGAGTAACCACGTTTGCATTTTCTTGCAGAAATGCCTCTCTAGTTTCTTATTTAATGTCTTTTTCCATATAGTCTTTATTGTCAAACAAAGCACCATAACAAACTACCTTCATAAAAGTATTGGTGTTCGCTGGAAGTGTTTATTAGAGGTTAATAAAACGTTGCTGGCCAGTGTTGTGTCCAGCGCATCACTGCCCGCTCCTTCCACCCCTCCCTCCCTCTCTCTCAACTCATACATGCCTTGTGACAGGAGCCCATTCATCTACATCTCATAGTTTCCATAGCTAAATAAATCAAGAATTTGCCCAAATATAACGATGTTTGTATTGGGGTTATTGGGCAGTAATGGATGACCGCAGCTGCACTAATTAATAGCAATATGAGGCTCATTAATCACAGTCGGGAGGCCCCGGGCCCCCGCCTCCGGCACACTCGAGAATAAGCGGCGAAACTGAGAGAACTAGGGAAGCACCGATCCAACATGTTCAGCTCTGATACTGATACCGATACCGATACCTGTGCTTTGTGTCTGGACTGATCTGGTATCAGTGTGTAATTAATAATCTGTATATTTCTCTGTGAGGAGAGGACTGAGGAGACTGGTTTAAACACAGTTGTGTCATTTTGTGATGCTCCCTAACACTGCAGCACTTAAACCATCAGGAACAACGAGATCTCCAGCAGGACCTGGTGCAGTTAAGCACATTAAACAGTAGAACGGTGTGATCTGATCAACTTTTGGGCTTGTAGTGTGTTGTCTGGCTTGTTTTTGCTCACTGTCTTGTCGAAATGTATTTTATTTTGTGGCACAATTTGAACAGTTTGCTTTATGGATCCGAACGCTTGAAATGAAATAATGTAAAGGGTTTGGGTAAAACTAAAAATCAATTAGAAGTTATAAAGTGGTGCAATTAAATTTTGGCTGTCAAACTAGAAAAGTCCATTTATTTGAAATCACGAGGCCATGAGGGCCTGTTAGGGGCGGAGGGGCAGAAAGTGAGAATGAAATGGCGAAAATGCTCCCATTACCATGAGTTATTCTCTCAATAGAGCAACACACCCGCACAAGAGACACGCAAAAAATCACAACGTAATCAGGAAAATAAAATACCCCAAAATGTGATGAGACTCCCTCACTCGCTCCTGAACACAGAGAAAATCTGCTGAACAGACTCATAAAATCTTAATGTGTTTCAATTAACAATCATCCCCATGTAATAAAGTCTAATGGCTTTAATAGCAGCAAATTTCAATTATTGTCCAATTTTGACTGTGATATTAACACCATCTTTCATCCCAAAAAACAAACCAAAAAGTGCAACAGAGTAAACACACACACACTCGTCTTGCTGTCTTTGAGATACTGCTTTGCAGACTTCCACTGTGAAAAGATAAACCTAGCATTAGGTTCACACGAAAGCTAATCATAATCTAATCCCAACCCTGAACCTAATCATAACCTGATCCAAGCCCAAATCACAATCTAATCCCCACCCTAAACCTAAACCTAACCAGGACCTATTCCCAACCCCTAATCTCAATCTAACCCCAACAATAAATTTAACCATAATCTAATCCCAAACCTAATTCTAACCCCAATCTTAACCATAATCTAATCCCAAACATAAGTCTACACCTCACCCTAAATGTAACTATAATTAAGTCCCCATCCTAAACTTAACCATAAACTAATCCCAACCCTAAACCTAACCATGAGCTAATCCTGACCTTAAAACCTTCTCATAATCTAAACCCAACAATAATTTTAATCCTAACCTGATCCCAGCCCTGAATCTAATCACAATCTTAATCTCAACCCTAAACCTAACCATGAGCTAATCCCAACCCTAAACCTAACCACGAGCTAATCCCAACCCTAAACCTAACCACGAGCTTATCCCAACCTTAAACCTAACCACGAGCTAATCCCAACCTTAAACCTAATCACAAGCTAATCCCAACCCTAAACCTAACCACGAGCTAATCCCAACCCTAAACCTAACCACGAGCTACTCCCAACCCTAAGTCTAACCACGAGCTAATCCCCACCCTAAACCTAACCACGAGCTAATCCCCACCCTAAACCTAACCACGAGCTAATCCCAACTCTAAACCTAACCACGAGCTAATCCCCACCCTAAACCTAACCACAAGCTAATCCCAACCCTAAACCTAACCACGAGCTAATCCCAACCTAAACCTAACCATGAGCTAATCCCAACCCTAAACCTAACCACAAGCTAATCCCAACCCGAAACCTAACCATGAGCTAATCCCAACTCTAAACCTAACCACGAGCTAATCCCCACCCTAAACCTAACCACGAGCTAATCCCAACTCTAAACCTAACCACGAGCTAATCCCCACCCTAAACCTAACCATGAGCTAATCCCAACCTTAAACCTAACCACGAGCTAATCCCCACCCTAAACCTAACCACGAGCTAATCCCAACCCTAAACCTATGTATCGAAACACACATAAAGGAGAGCCTTTTGATTTTGAAAGAGGCCTGTTTTGCGCTCTCGTGTTTTTATCGAGTTTGCCGATTTTAACGCATCATCGCGAGTTAAAGTTTCTGTTTCACAAGCCGGGTTTTAATCAGCTTGAGGAGTTCAGCGGGTGTAAACCAGAGCGACGACAACGTTTGCTGCCTCAAGATGGAAAACATCACATCACTCAGCGCGCTCCAAGTGTGGCACTGGGATAGGATGCCGTCTTTGCAGGTCCCATGTGGTCGTGGTGCACATTCAAAATGTTTACAGTCTAAGCGGTTCCGGAACTGAGGTACCACTATATGTAAGTAACAGCTCTCGCTCTCTTTCCCTTGCGTGTGTGTGTGTGTGTGTGTGTGTGTGTTGCAGGAAGTACGAGTGTGAGCTGTGCGAGCGCAGCTTCAGTGAGAAGTGGGCTCTCAACAACCACATGAAGCTGCACACGGGACAGAAACCCTACAAGTGCATCTGGCCTTCATGTCACTACGCCTTCCTCACGCTCTCCGCCATGAAGGACCACTACAGAACGCACACCGGTCAGTCACACACACAGTTTAGCACGTTTCTCAAGTAGGATTCTAATTCTTTTGCATTCTAATAATACTCCACAGTGTGTGTGCGTTTGTTATTGATGTTATGTTGTTATGCGTGTGTGATTAATGACTTGTTTGACTAAATGAATAAGCCCCTGCGCTCTGCTCTGCTCCGCTTCACCGGTCCTGTCCAGCTGGGGGACTCCGTCCCTTTACCCCTGGGTGGACATGCTGCCGTTTACCCGGGTGATGCTCTAAAGAATCGACTCACTCGCTCTCTCGCTCCGTCTCCCCGAGTCATCACACACAGCGTAGAGGCCGCGGCACCAATTACACACCGAAATTAATGACACTCCCCTCCACTTCTACTGCAACACCGCTAGCGAGGGAGACCAGCCGAGCTGGCCAAACACTCCTCTCAGCGCGAGCACACACACACACACACACACACAGTCTTACAGTAGAGTACACCTTTAATATGCCATGAAAACACACAAATTCGAAATGTTCTTAATGTCGGTCTATCTATCTATCTATCTATCTATCTATCTATCTATCTATCTATCTATCTATCTATCTATCAATTCATCTGTCCAACTATCTATCCCTCCGTCTGTCCTTCCATCTATCCATACATCCAACCATCTGTCTATCTATCTGTCTATCAGTCTGGCTATACATCAAGCTGACTCTCCATCCATCCAGCCATCCATCCAAACATCCATCCATCCATCCATCCATCCATCTATCTATCTATCTATCTATCTGTCTATCTGTCTATCTGTCTATCTGTCTGTCTGTCTGTCCATATATTCATCTGTCTGTATGCCTGTCTGTCCATCCGTCCTTCCATCCATCCATCTATCTATCTATCTATCTATCTATCTATCTATCTATCTATCTATCTATCTATCTATCTATCTACCTATCTATCTATCTATCTATCTATCTTTCTATCTATCTATCTATCTGTCTTTCTGTCTGTCTGTCTGTCTGTCTATTTGTCTATCTAACTATCTACATCTGTCTGTTTTTCTTTCTATGCATCCACCTATTCATCCATCCATCCATCCGTCCGTCCATCTACCTATCCATTCTTCTATCTATCTATACATGCTATCTATAAATGTACTATAAATTACGTTTTTCTATCTATTACTATTAGTCACCATTTGTGTAATAAAGTGCATGTGTGTTTGAGTGTGTGTGTTTGTGAGTGTGTGTGTGTGTGTTATGTTGTGAGATCACACTAACCCTGACAGCAGCTGTTAAGCAGACTATGGGCATTTAGAGCAGCTCTGACAGTTATACCTGCGGAAGAGCAGAAAGAAAGAGGGAGATAATGGAGCTGTAGTGAAGGTGTGTCTTGTAGTGATGCTCATTTCCACGCTTGTAGCGAGTGTGTAATTATGTACAGCGAAGCCGTTCAGACTTCATCACAGTCAATAAAGCACATCCGCAGCATCTGTACCACACACACACACACACACACACTTGTGCAGTGTGGATATTCATAAAGGTCTGATACTCTCTCTCTCTTATATTTTGTAGGTGAAAAGTCTTTCCTTTGTGATCTTTGTGGTTTTGCCGGTGGAACTCGTCACGCTCTCACCAAGCACCGCCGCCAACACACAGGTACGCACACACACACACACACTTATACTACTACTACACACACACAGACACACAAAGCCATACGTATTTATACTGTTTTATTCCAATACTCTATTATTTGTGAGAGTCTAAGTATTCATATGTATGAAGATCTGATTATGACGTGTGTGCGTTTGTTTGTGTGTTGTGCAGGTGAGCGCCCATTCAGGTGCCAATTGTGTAATTTTGCCTCCACCACTCAGTCCCACCTGACCCGGCACAAGCGAGTGCACACAGGGGAGAAACCCTACCGCTGCCCCTGGTGTGACTACAGGTATACCCTATACCCTACATCCTAAACCCAACACTCTAAACCATAACCTTATACCCTGATTCTGATTATAACGCCATACCCTAAACCATTACTACTTACTCTAAACCCTATACCCTAAACCCTAACTCTAACTCATGTTAATTCTAATCATAACCTTTTACCCTATACCCTATACTCTTAAACCTTATATCCTAAACATGATACACTGACGTTAATTATAACGGTTTACCCTATTGCCCTAAACCCCATACCGTAGCCTCATGCCATAGTCCCTATACCCTCAACCCCATACTCTGTATCCTAAAACATATACCCAGTACCTTTTACCTTAGTCTAAACCCTATCCTTATACCCCAACTCTTATAACACATCATAAACCATTACCCTATACCCTAAGCCCTACACCCTGAACCCTTTACCCTAAACCCAAAACTGTGAGCCCTTCACCCTACACCTTTTACTCTTTAGCCTAAACCCCTACCTTTATTCCCTAATTCTAACATAAACTTAAACGGTTAAACCCAAAACTGCGAGCCCTTTACCCTACGCCCTTTACTCTTTAACCTAACCCATCAACTTTATACACTAATTCTAACATAACCCTAAAACTAAACTGTTAGCCCTTACCCTGTACCCTAATCCTTATACCCAGTACCCATAACCTTTTACTCTAAACCATTTAACCATATTCCCCAAACCTTATTGCACATGCCTTTAACTCTTTACTATAAACCCTTTACCCTATACCCTAAAATCTAACTTCATACCCTAACTCTAATCATAACCTTTTACCCTATACCTTAAACAATATACCCTTAATCTATTACCCTACACCCTACTACCTGTACATTTCACCCTTTACCTTAGACCCTATTCTCTTAAACCTCTCTTAAATACTCTGTGCCCTAAACCAAGGGTTTATGCCCTTTACCTTGTAGTCTCTTGTAGAACTCATATATCCCATCATAAACCTTTACTCTGTACCCTAAGCCCTACGCCCCAACCCTTTACCCTAAACCCTTTACTCTGTACCTTAATCCCCTGACCTTATACCCTAACTCTAACATAATCCTAAACCTTAGAATGTTAACAATTTACTGAATACTCTAAACCCTATACTTTTAACCCTTTATCTTATACCCTAAACCCTGTACCCTTAACCCTTTACCCTATACCCTATACCCTATACCTTTAACCCTAAACCCTTTACTCTGTACCTTAATCCCCTGACCTTATACCCTAACTCTAACATAATCCTAAACATTAGAATGTTAACAATTTATTGAATACTCTAAACCCTATACTTTTAACCCTTTACCTTATACCCTAAACCCTGTACCTTTAACCCTTTACCCTATACCTTTAACCATAAACCCTATACCTTTAACCCTATACCCTATACCCTAAACCCTGTACCTTTAATCCTATACCCTAAACCCTATACCTTTAACCCTTTATCCTAAATACTATACCTTTAACCCTATACCTTTAACCCTTTACCCTATACCCTAAACCTTTAACCCTTTACCCTAAACCATTTATCTTGAATCCTTTATCTTAAACCCTTTACCCTATACCTTTAACCCTTTACCCTAAACCCTTTACTCTATACCCTAAACCCCTAACCTTGTACCCTACTTCTAACATAATGCTAAGCCCTAGACTGTTAACAATTTACCTTATACCCTAAGCCCTGTACCTTAAATCCTTTACCCTAAACTCTTTACTCTGTGCCATTAAACCCTAACATAACCCTGTACCCTTAATCCTTAACTCTAAACCCTTTATTCTATACCTTAAAACCCAAACCTTATACCCTAACTCTAACACAATCCTATAGCCTAAACCGTTAACTCTTTACTCTATACACTAAACCCCATAAGTCCTATACCCTAAGCCCTAACCCTTAACCATATTAGAGCTGAAACGATTATTTGAATTTTTCTAGAATCGAAGCTTCGTTTAAGTCATTTAAATGGCTACAGCATGCGCCGCTTATGTTTCACACAGACGCTTATTAATGACGCACAATATTTTCAGTGGCGCGATCAAGGCGAGAATAGATCCCTCTGTATGTGAACGTATTTGTGAGATATTCCGTGCACAAAAACAGAAGTAAATTCATGAAAACGCATAAATGACATTTTTTGCGATGTAAACACGCGCGCTGTTTGTAAGCGCCATTACTCGCTAAAACGCTCCGTTTCCGTCAAAACGCCCCCTTTATTACAGACAAGACGCGTAATTTAGCTGATAAATAACCACAACAACCAGCGTTCCACTCACAATACAGCCATTTATTAAGATTTTCCCATCGATTTTTTTCATAGTTCTTTCCGCAACGCGCTGAACCCTTTATTGTGACGCGGCTCCGAGGCGTGCGCAGGGGATTGTGGGAAATGCAGTTCTCTTCCAGAAAGGCCAAAAGCAACTCATTTTATTGGCCAAATTGATTCAAAATGACCCTTGAACTTCATGTTTCTTCATTTTCAATTGAATACAACAACATAAAGCGTATTTGACTAACTTCTACTCACAGTAGAATAAGCCTGATAACAAATGTATTGTCATTTTCACTTACATTTTTTTATCCGATTACTCGATTAATCGATAAAATAATTGATAGATTACTCGATTACAAAAATAGTCGTTTGTTGCAGCCCTAAACCATATACCCTTAATCCTAACCTTATAACCTAGCTCTAACCCTAAGTCCTTATTCTGTACCCTAAATCCCAACTCCATGTCCCGAATCCTGTCCAAGTACCCTCATCTTTTCCCCTAAACCCCAACCGTATACACAATCTCTAACCATAACCCTATACGCTGAAGCCCGAGTCCGACTTTAACTCTAAAGACTGACTCTAATTCTGAGTCCTGATCCCTGATTCTTTTTACAAGCCCTGACTCCTGCTTCTGTCCTCTAACTCCCCCCGTCTCTCTCTCGCGTTGAGGTCGAACTGTGCGGAGAACATCAGGAAGCACATCCTGCACACGGGGAAGCACGAGGGAGTGATGATGTACAACTGTCCCAAATGTGACTACGCCACAAACACGCCCATGTGCTTCCGTAACCACCTGAAGGAGACGCACCCGGACATCGAGAACCCCGACCTGGCCTATCTGCACGCAGGTACGGTCTTCCTCCCTCCCTCCCTGCCTCCCTCGTCACTCACTCTCTCACTCCCTTAATCCGTCCTCGTCCTGCTTTCAGTTCCTGCATCATCCTCACCTTCTGAGGTCATGTGACTTAAAAGTCTTCTTTTTTTCCTATTTTTCTTTTTATTTTCTTGTCACACTTTTCCTTTCTTTCTCTCGGTGATTCTAGTGCGTTGACCTTCGTCCCGCGAAACACTCTCTCTTCCCTCTCGACTGGACCTTTAAATGTTTTGTGTTTTCTTTTTCCACCGCTGAGCTGAATACTAGTGAGGTCACACTTGCTTTTCACCTGGAGGACACACCTGTTCTGCTGACCTCTGCCCTTTTGCACACATCCACATCTAGGGTCAAAAATCTGTTCTTCCTGATTTTAGGCAAGAAACAGTAACCTGACACCGTAACTCTTCCACCTTAATTCATT
>JAVGVS010001727.1:0-15887 GCA_032718565.1 Distichodus sexfasciatus
TACTCATGTACTGTTCACACACACTGTGTATATGTAGATATGTGTATAAATGTGAGAGTGATGCTGTGGTGTGTGTTGGTGTGTGTGTTTGTGTTGGCGTGTGTTGGTGTGTGTGTAGATGGGTGTGTGTTCAAATTTATTCATATAGCGCTCTTAACAATAGTCATTGTCACAAAGCACTTTACATATAACCGGCCTAAACCCCCCGACAAGCAAGCCTGAGGCGACAGTGGCAAGGAAAAACTCCCTCTAATAGGAAGAAACCTTGAAAGGAACCAAGACTCGGAGGGGGATCCCATCCTCCTCTGGGTGACCAGGCGCACGAACATTAAATGTACAACAAGCAATAGTTCAAGATGAGTTGTTAGTTATTTAAAAAAGCAAAGAAAATAGAAAACAGAAAATAAACCAAAGAATATTTTGAATCCTGGGTTGGTGCTGGGCCACTTGTAGGACCCTCTCAGCAACATTAAGCTGAAATTAGTTCAGTATTGTGCTGCTAAGTCAGTAGAGGTCCATAGGGTCCAATCCCAGTTGGTTTCATGATGATGTCTCCATGGAGTCCTGGTGATTCAGTCAGCCAGGATCAGCTCGGGACGTCAAGCGTCAGCTCAGGACGTCTTCACGGAATCCTGGTGAGTTCAGTTGGTCAGCGTCAGCTTGGTAGGGTCGAGATGGTCAGTATCAGCTCGGGCCATTTCCATAGAGTCCTGGTGGGGGTTCGGTCAGCCAAGCGTCATCTCGGGATCAGCTCAGGAACAGCTCGGAAAAAGAAGAAGAGAGAGGAGAAAGTTAAGTGCCCTAACCTAACCTCCGGCAATGCTAGAGTAACTATGGCAGCCTAGCTAAGAAGGTAGAGCTGGAAGGTAACACAGACATGAGGGCTTCCAGGGGTCTCGGCATCACACCAAACCACCGTCTGCAAAATTGAGCGATCAGCAAGAGTGGTACGATGACAGCACCAATCCCCGCTTTCACCTTTAATCTCATATGACAATGAACCCCCAGATCTCGTCTTTAACTAAGAAAAAGGGATTTTAAAGACTGACTAAACAAGTAAGTCTTAAGCCTTGACTTAAAAGCAGAGATTGTTTCTGAGCTCTGAACACTATCAGGAAGTTTATTCCGCTTTATGAGCAAAAGCTCATCCCCCCACGGTAACCTTCTTTATTCTAGGTATTACTAAAAGACCTGCATCTTGCGATCTAAGCGTACGCGCCGGATTGTAGTTGCAAATGAGGTCACTCACATACTGCGGTGCAAGACCATTTAGAGCTTTATAGGTCAAGAGGAGTATTTTATAGTCGACACGAAATTTAACTGGCAGCCAGTGGAGTGAGGATAGAATCGGGGTGATATGATTTTTTTTTTGTAGACGTGTAAGCGTGTGTGTGTGGATGTGTGTGTGTAAATGTGTGCGTGTGTGTGTATGTGTGCCTAGTTTGGAAGTGTGTGTGTTGATATGTGTGTGTGTGTGTATAGATGTGAGTGTGTGGTGGTGGTGTTCGTGGGCGTGTAGGTGTGTGTGTGTGTTGTGTGTAGATGTGTGTAAGTGTGATGAGTTTTACCTCCTTCTCTCTGCAGGTTGTTTCACTGCAGTATTACAGGTGAAGGTTGTGCTGCTCTGGCTTCAGCTCTGATATCAAATCCCTCATCACACCTGAGAGAACTGCAGCTGAAAAACAATGATGTAGGAGATTCAGGAGTGAAGCAGCTCTCTGTTCTACTGGAGAATCCACACTGTACACTGGAGACACTGCAGTGAGTTACTCATGTACTGTTCACACACACTGTGTATATGTAGATATGTGTATGAGTGTGAGAGTGATGCTGCATGATGTGTGTGTGTGTGTGAGTGTGTGAGAGTGAACTCCAGTCCAGCAGACACCTCCTGCATGTGTGATCATGTTCAAACTGTGGAAAACTTGAGGTCTGATGGTGATAATGTTCATGTCTGATCATTCTGTCTGATTCTCTGTTCTACAGCATCAACTTTGAAACAATCAGGAGGGAAAAATGAGGAGGGTGTCCTGCTGACCTGTGTGTGTGTGTGTGTGTGTGTGTGAACAATTACAGCAATAATCTAACAAAAGTAAACCAAAGCCACTGAGGCTGAAAATGGAGCTCCTGTTGAAAACACACACACACACACACACATCAACACACACACACACACACATCAACACACACGCACACACGCACACACACATCAACACACACACGCACACACACTATAACACACACACACACACGTGCACACACACACGCACACACACATCAACACACACACACATCAACACGCACACACACACACACACACACACATCAACACACACGCACACACACACACGCACTCACACACACGCACACACCTGCATTATGGATAATGTAATTTGTACATAACTTCAAATGATCATTTAATAATCTATGTTGTTTTAATTGAATAAACTTATTATAAGCAGGGTGTTGCTACATCAGACATCTTTGTGTAGCTTTGTAAACTGTTTGTTGTTCTGAGCACTTTTATTTGATTTGGGAACATCCCCTTTAATAAAGATGCTGCAGCATCTACAACTAGATTGTACCAAAACCTGGTGACGTGTGTATATTTGAAGCATTAAAGCTTTCAGGCTGTGTTTAAAATCTGTTCAACTGCTCACTAGCATCACCTGCTGGTCATAAGAGCTTACACACCAAAACTCATCTCATCTCCTAATTACAGGGACAGTCTCCCTGCAGCAGCTTGGGGTTAAGGCTCTTGCTCAGGGGTCCAGTGGTGGTAGTGCTGGAGGTAGGATAGAGATAGACTTGCTCCAGAAGCCAGCATCATAGTACTAGACCAGCACCAGCTCCAGCACTCTTGCTCCTTTGCTTCTTTCACTCTATTAAGGTAGTGTTGCTAACTTAGCTACTTCTAGCCACTTTTAGGACAGCCAATAGCTACCCAGCAAACACGGAACATTCTCCAAAGGTTCCTCAAAGTGTGACGTTTAGTGAATGTTCCCTGAAGGCTCTGTTAAGGTTACATTTTTGTAACTTTTTTTTTGTAATTTTTACAAAAATTCAGTTACCATTCCCTTGAAGTTATTTTCATTCCCTGTTCCCTGAAGGTTCTGTTAAGGTTACACATCGTGATAATCCAAAAATAACGGCCTAAGTCAAATTTTGACAAAAAGGATTTCTTTGCCTAAATCAGCTCTTCATGATGCTGGCCACCTGTGATAAAATCTCCTACATCCTCAGTTGAACAGATCATGTGATCCTACCCCTGTAGTATAATGGTTAGTGTTGAGAAGGTTACTTTTAAAATGTATTCCACTACAGAAAATAGAAAACATGCCCTAAAATATAATTTCTAACATATTACGTTAGATTACTCAATTTGAGCAACACATTCTGAATACTTTGGATTACTTCAGCTTGCTTTTTACAACTCTATATAGTATCACATTCTTCATATTCCATCCTCTTTCTTCTTTTAACCCTTACAGCCCTAACCCTAACCCTGACACTTCTCTACCATCAATGCCACACTCTCTCAGCTCTTCCTCATAATAGATCTGGTTGAAATTTTCCAGCTGTTGGAAAGCCAGTTTTCCCAGTGCCAGAACACTCTCTCTAGTCTGATCAGGGTCCGTGTCACATTTCTCATGGTACTTTCGGTCCTTGTATTTGATCTGGTAGATGAGGAAGTGTGTGAACATTTGAGTCAGAGTCTTGGGGATCTCTCCACTCTCTGCTTCAGTCAACATTGTCTCTAGAACGGTAGCTGCAATCCAACAGAAGACTGGGATGTGGCACATGATGTAGAGGCTTCTTGATGACTTGATGTGTGAGATGATTCTATTGGTGTCTCCTCTGACACAAAAACACTATTATTTTCTTACTGTTTTACACCACTAAAGACCATTTCTTTTTAAGAAAACTAAATTGATTGAGTCACACTTTCCTACAAAAACATTCTCAGGCAAGGCATCATATGATAAAACTCCCACGTCTCTTTGTGGTGTCAATTTTTAAATAGACTTTAGTTGGTAACACTTTATGATAAATGTATCTCAATAAACATGTAAACATAATTAATAATTGTGTCATGAATGCCTTCTTGTAGGAATCACCTAGAAATTAATGCAGTTAAGTGACCCTCGTATTATGTCATTCACAATGACTATAATCATTGAATATAGCTCTTTATCAGCAAGTTAGCCGCATCAAATGATGTTAGAACATGAATTGTAAAGAAGTGTAATCCATTGAAGAGACTGTGTAGTGAAAGTAAGAAATGTATGTGTAAAGGAGTGCACTGGGAGAATAATTTTGTAGAAATTGTGCACAAGCAGGAAGGCCAGAGTGCTGCACAATTACCTTTAAATGGTCTTGCATACAGGAGTATTAGTTTTTTCTGATTGCTTAAACACTAAAAGAAAAAGTCTCCCACATTTGGCATAATTTTACACTCAGTTAGCAAAACATTGGCCCAGATTTTCACAACACTAAGCACATTGTCAGCTTCACACTTCTTGCAAAACTCAACACACAGTGATTTGCAAATCACTAAACACACTTGTCCATGTTAAAGCACTGGCATTCAAATAACCACACTCATGAACCACCTGGTTAAACACAACCACCGGGTGAACAAACACTTAGGTGCTTAATTATAGACACACCAATCAGGTTTAGGCACGATAAAAAGGAACAGGTGAGTTACAGTTTTTTCTGATGGCTTAAACCCTAACTGTGATTCTTATAGCACAATTTCTAAAACTATTAATACTTATAGCAAAACCACTCACTGAGTTTGCAAAACTAAAAGCACAAACACTGCTTTGCACTCAGTTTGCAATTTTGTAACACACACTTTGCAAAACTGTAGGCACAATTCACTGCACAACACTCTTTTTGCAGAACTTTAAACACAACTCACTGCTTACACTCAATTACCAAATGTCCAACACACTCCTAGCAAAATTATACACATGTATGGCTATCATTAACACTATTTTGCCAACTGTCTGGCACACTTTCACATGTGAAAACTGTTTTAGATAATTAGTTCACTTTGCAATCAGCCTAAGCACTATAAATAAGCCACAGGTAAGCTGTCTATGTGGAGTACAATGGAAGGAGCAGTAAGATTGAGAAGAGTGAGAATCAGAGGAGGCCGAGGGAGAGGACGTGGAGGTGAAGAAGTTGGAGGAAGAGGACGTGGAGGTGAAGAAGTTGGAGGAAGAGGACGTGGAGTTGAAGAAGCGAGAGGGTTAGAGGAAGTTAGAGGAAGAGGACAAGGAGGAGCAAGAAGAGGACGAGGAGGGGAAAGAGGAAGGGTAAGAAGAGTAAGAAATAGAATAACTGATGACATCAGAGCTACAATAGTGGACCATGTCATCAACCATGGGATGACCCTGAGGGAAGCTGGCCAACGGGTTCAGCCTAATTTGAGCCGCTACACTGTGGCAAGCATCATTAGGACATTTCGAAATGAGAATCGGTAAGTACTTTGTAGCACTGCCATACTCTAATGAGAAACACAACAGTACCATACATGCAAAAATACTGAAATTGTTACTTTACAGAATTGCTAGACGTCCAGATGTTGGGGGCAGAGGAAGAATGTTCACTCCAGAGCAAGAGACCCATATAGTGAACATGGTGATTGCCAATACAAGACTGCGCGAAATACAGCAGCACATAATTGATAATGACACCATCTTTCAAAATATACACAGTGCAAGCATTTCTGCACTAAGTCGTGTACTTGCGCGCCACAGACTAAGAATGAAGCAAATTTACAGAGTTCCTTTCGAGAGAAACACAGAACGTGTAAAGCAACTGCGATATGACTATGTGCAGGTAAGCTATAGTGTCATTGGTTCTGAATTTGGAAGTGCATACTGGATGGGCCTGATGTGTTGCATTTGTTTTGTCTTGTCCAGAGAGTGATGGAACTAGAAGCAGATGCCATGGGACATGAGCTACTTTTTGTAGATGAGGCCGGTTTTAACCTCAGTAAAACCAGGAGACGTGGCAGGAACATTATTGGACACCGTGCCATCATCAATGTCCCAGGACAACGTGGTGGTAACATAACCATGTGTGCAGCTATAAGCCAAAATGGTGTTGTTCACCATCATGCAACCATAGGCCCATACAACACTGCACACATTATTGCATTCCTGGACACCTTACATGACATGCTCACTGTTCAGAAACCAGAGCATACCCGATATGTCATCATATGGGACAATGTTAGTTTCCATAGGGCGGCTTTGGTCCGCAACTGGTTTACAGACCACCCATCCTTCATGGCACTCAACCTCCCTCCATACTCTCCATTCTTAAATCCCATCGAGGAGTTCTTCTCTGCCTCGCCCTGGAAAGTGTACGACCGTCATCCTCATCAACAGGTAGCCCTGTTACAGGCAATGGAGGAGGCATGTGGAGATGTTGACCAGGCATCATGTCAGGCCTGGATACGGCATTCAAGGAGATATTTTCCCCGGTGCCTTGGACTGGAGGATATCGCATGCGATGTGGACGAAATTTTGTGGCCGGACCCAGAAAGACGACATGATGTAGGCTGATTGTCTTTTTTTTTCCTTTTTTTTTGTGAAATTACTATTTTGTGTTCTGACTTTGTCTTGGTTTTGATGAGTGTGAATAAACACCAATACTTGAAGTTTGGATCCTTGTATGTTTACATGACACTATAACAAAAGTATGACCTCAAATTGACATCTGTACACAGAGAAAGCAAAAGCCAGATGTGTTTTGTATTCATACCATTAGTGTGCAGTTGGCGCATTGTGTGCTTAGTAGATGATGGCTTGTGTGTACTGTTTGATACGAAAACACCATTTTTACGAAGGTGTGAAGAGTTAATCTAGCTGTGTTCGCTTTTGCAAGAGAACTACAATGTTTTGATAATTGGGTGAAAGGTTTTCTTATTTGTGTGTAGAGTTTTGCAAAAATAGCCAATAGTTACAAAAAATGTGCTTAAGCAATCAGAAAAAACTGTAACCTGCCATCAACAAACATGGAGGACATGAGAGTCCTCTGGTCCAAAATTGGTTTCATGATCATCCATAATTTACACGTCTTTATCTTCCACCGTACTCTCCCTTCCTAAACACAAGAGAAGAGTTTTTTCTGCATGGCGGTGGAAGGTTTATGATCTACAGCCATATGTTGATGCACCTCTCATTCAAGCTATAGAGGATGCATGTAATCAGATTGATGTTGTCTCTATTCTAGGATGGATCTGACACTGTAGAAGATTTTATCCACAGTGTCTTGCATATGACAACATAGCCTGTGATGCTGATGAAGCTCTGTGGCCAGATGCAGCTAGACAGAGAGATGCTTAGTTTTTTTACCCCCCTCTTTTTGCATGTTTGTAGTGGTTGCAGGAAATAAAGATAAACAGATTTGATCTAATGTGGTGTTTGGTGAACATATTTGGTGTAATTTTTTGTTAGGAAATGCTAAAAGTGTTTTAGGATAAATGCAGTAGTGTCTATCTTGTTCAAAATGAGTTCGCTAATAATACTTGTGTGTGTTCAATATGACAACAAAACAGTGTTTTTATAAAACAATGTAGAGTTTTTCCAATAGTGTTTCATTTTGCAAAAGATCTGAGATGTTCTGCTACTTGGGTGCAGTGTTGTGCTAATTGTGTGAAGTGTTTTGAAAATATGGGCCCATTTTTCAAAATTGTGCTTAAGCAGTTGAAAAAAACTGTAATAGATGTGTAAAAGCAGAAGAGCAAGGCTTTCTGAAGATGTGGGGCAAGGGTTTATTTGGTGAAACTTCTGTCAGACTTTGCTATTTCTGTGGTGTAGCTAGGTAAAGACGGACAGAAAGAGTGTGAAAGGGCAAGAGTGTGGGAAAAAGAAAGAGAGAGGGCTAATAAGACTTGAGTTTAGATGTCTTTAGTTCAAGATCCCAGTTGTTGATTGTCTCTTTATTAAACATGTTGGTCTGTATTTATCTACTCCTCTGTTTGCGGCAGGCATCTTTAGGTGAGTTTCAAATGGAAAAGTGTCACTATATTTTGACAACATATAATATTTTCTTTCAATTTTTATTGGCTTGGATTCTCCTTCTGAGATAATGGAACCAAGCACTGAGTTCATAACTGTTCATATACGAGGTTTGATGCTGCTCTTTAGTGATGTACAGGTCACTGTGAGAGGAATTATAATGTGCACATCTTAAAGATGATGGTGATGTTTGGATCTGTGGACTTACAGGCTGCACTAAGAAGGGAGATGAAGAGAATGTGATCCTCAAATCACCAGGAGAGTCAGTCTTGCTGCCCTGCTACTGTCCTGATGAAAAGACCAACAGCAACAAACATTCATGGAGCTTCTCAAAACCAAACATTAACCCTCTTCACATAAAAGATACTGACTTCTCTGTTGTATCCAATAAGGCAGATCCCTACAGAGACAGAGTTTTGATTTTTCCAACAAACCTCTCTCTACAAATCACAAATCTGAAAAAAGAGGACAGTGGATTTTACTGGTGTAAGAGCAGTGGTGAAGGTACAATCTACATAAGCCTTGAGGTTAAAGGTCAGACAATCTATTCAAAATCCTTCTGCATACAGCATACAGTAGATTAATATGAATGCTTGATATTTGATTTCTGTTTTCCATTATGCTAATGTGACTACACATTTTTTTGTTTTTAGGATGCATTTTGAGAATAAAGTGACAGTACCAATCATTAAAAAATTATCAGGAGAATCAGTTTTGCTACACTGCAGTTGCACTGACCTGCAGGAGAAAACTAAGAAAGTGAAGTGGAGAACACCAGACAACAAATATCTCAATGTAGCGGAACTCAATCAGCATTACAAAGACAGAGTTCAGATGTTCAGTCAGAAGTCTCCAGGAAATCTCTCCATACTGATCTCAGACCTGGATGTGGAGGATGAAGGATCCTATTCATGTTGGCTTAACGAAAATCAATATAAGAGCTTCACTATCACTGTCAAAGGTAGGGCACTAGATTTTTAATTCCATTTTCATGTAAACTTTCATTTCACTCTCATGTAAAATCAGAGAGACTTCCAGTTTGCTAATTTCACGGAGAGTCTCCCTGCAGGAGCTTAGGGTTAAGGGTCTTTCTCAGGGTAGTAGCTGTAGCTGTAGTGCTGGAGGTATGCATGACTGTTTGGTCCAGAGGCGAGCATCCTAACCACTAGACCACGACCAAGTTAACAGTTTATGCTCAAAATCATCGTCAACACTTTTTCTTCCTTAATAAGAATTTAATAAAACAGCAGTTACTAAATCACAGAATTTATGCTTTTGTTGAAAGCAAGCTCATTATTGATTTTAGGCATCTAGCCCAACTGTTAGAACTGTGTTTCAATATGATGTACAAAGTGCTGCTGTATGTGTTGACAGGCTGCAAACTGGCAAAGCCTAAGGAGCAGACCTTTAAAAAATATCCAGGAGAGTCTGTTCTCTTGCCCTGCTCCTGCACCGACCCCAAAGCCAGACCTAAGACCTTCAAATGGGAGCATGTAGACTCAGGTGGGACTGAGGTGTCCCTGAGGGCGTGCCTACACGTTTAATGAGAAAAAACCTGGGAATCTTGCTCTACGCATCTCAAACCTGACTGAAGAAGACCAGGGAACGTGCAGATGCATCATCAACAGCAAGAAGTCCATCAACATCAGCCTTTCTGTTATAGGTGAATTACAAATCTTCATGTACTTCTCTCATTTCTTTAAAGCATTATAATTTAATATAAATGCGTTGCATACTTTGGAGAAACTAGGCGCATTGAGGCCAGAAATGGAAAGCAGGTAGAATGCAAGGTTCAGTCATGTGTTACACCTCTGTAGAATTCTTACACATACTCAAAGCAGGGCCGGACTATAATGTTCCACAAAGCCAATGTGAATAAATTCTTATGCTATGATATGCTGCTCTGTGTGTTGACAGGCTGCAAACAGGCTGAGACTAAGGAGCAGACCTTTAAAAAATTTCCAGGAGAGTCTGTCCTCTTGCCCTGCTCCTGCACCGACCCAAAAACCAGACCTAAGACCTTCAAATGGGAGCATGTAGACTCAGGTGGGACTGAGGTGTCCAACCAGACCCCAAACTACGCAGGAAGAGTCCACCTGTTTAATGAGAACCAACCAGCAAATCTCACTGTGCAGATCTCAAACCTGACTGAAGAAGACCAGGGAATGTACAGGTGCACCATCAACAGCAAGCAGTCCATCAACATCAGCCTCTCTGTTTTAGGTGAATTGTTTCTTCTCACATTGCCATAGTAATTTATACTTTGATATAAATCTGACGCATACTTTAAGGGAACTCTGTGCAGTGATGTCAGTATACAGTAACTGTAATGGAACATAGTTAGAATGCAATGTTTTATAAAGCAAACAGAAGAGAAGACACATGTAAAGCAGAATCCTGAAGTAGAATTTTAACCCTCAACCTCTTGGTCTAGAGGCTAGCATCCTATTCTCTAGACCGCCATCACCACTCCAAATAAAACTTTAACAGGGCTCAACTGCAATGTTCCATGAGTCCAATGTGAATAAGTTCTGATGCTACAAAGTGATGCTCTGTGTGTTGACAGGCTGCACTCTCAGAGACTGAGGAACAAAAGATTAGCGGCTACCCGGGAGATTCTGTTCTCTTGCACTGCTCCTGCTCCGACCAAAAAACCAGACCTAAGACCTTCAAATGGGAGCATGTACACTCAGGTTGGACTGAGGTGTACAACCAGACCCCAAACTATGCAGGACGAGTCTACATGTTTAATGAGATTCTTCCAGCAAATCTCTCTTTACTCATCTTAAACCTGACTGAAGAAGACCAGGGAACATACAGGTGCATCATCAACAGCAAGCAGTCCATCAACATCAGCCTCTCTGTTATGGGTAAGCTACTTAATCAGGGAATATTTATATTGATTAAATCTCAGTGCATTGATAATATTCCATGTATCACGTGATATGATCTGAACAGTGCGCTCTAGTGGTCGGTCATCCAGTTTGACAGTGGTTTGCTGTTATGTAGCTGACACACAAACATACATTTGTCACAGTCAACATCAATAATGTTGAATCTGGTTTACTTTATAGCTGGTGAGAGCTTTGCCTTTGAGTACCTTCATACAAACTATTTTCTCTTTTTGAACATCTTGAATTTGGAGGTGCAAAACTATTATACCACAACTGGAACTAAGGACAGTGTGTAATGTAAAGTTCCACTCTTCCATTCTGTTTGTTGTGTTGGCGTGAACCCTCTAGCTGAGCAAATGGTTATAGTTTGTAAATGTTTACAGGTCTGTCCACCTCTTTCTACGGACTGCTGCAACATATCAGGAGCATTATCCTCAGCATAATCTTAGTGATATTGGTGACAGTGACGGGAGCAACTACTTACATCTACAGATAGAAATGTAAAAGGTATGAAAAAACACACACACACACACACACAGCCATCCAGTTCTAAACACTGTAGTTTTACAGGTTTAGGGTGAGGTAACTTCCTCACAACCTCCTCCCTTATTGGATTCATATTTACATTTACAACATTTAGTATGACTGTTGTCTGTTTAGTGTTCTGGTTTAGTTGGATTTTATCCAGTTTGTTTATTGGTTTGGTAGTTTAGTTTAGCTTGTACGATTTTGTGTTCTGGTTTAGTTGGATTTAATCCAGTTTGTTTATTGGTTTTGTAGTTTAGTTCAGCTTGATCTATTTACTGCTCTCGTTTAGTTGAACTTGTCTGTTCATTGTCACTGTTGTCTTTGCCTGTTCAACACATTTCCTTCCTGTTTAATTTAGACTCAGCCGACCTGTCTCCTGGTTTTTCATTTGCCCATCATTCTTGCCTCATCTGTGTGATTGTATCGCTTGATGACCAGCAGATCTCCATCCTGAACTTGCGCTGCCTCTTCCTTCATCCTTCAGCCATTTCAAGTGGACACTTCTGACCTACACTGTAAAATAAGCCTGGTTCACCTTAAAAATGTATGTCCACTGAAGAGGAGACAGTCTGGCCAAACTCAAACCTCTTTTGTAGTACTTCTGTACTTTCTGCACTAGAGAACTATCATTCAGCTCATTCAGACAGTGGAACAAATTGATATTTTTTTCTGTAGATGGATTCTCCCTGAGCTTCTCCTTGATGTACTCCAGTATTTCCTCTTTGCTGTAAGAGCTGCTTCCTGTCTGTGTCAGGAGGCCTCGTAAGACAGTCTGATTGGACTCCAGTGAGAGACCCAGGAGGAAGCGCAGGAAAAGGTTCAGGTGTCCATTCTCACTCTGTAAGGACTTGTCCACTGCACTCTTCAGCAGGTCAGACACCGAGGACTTGTGGAGAAGACCGAAGAAACCAGTGGTTTCACTCTCTGAACTACTTTCATTGGACATGAAGGTGATTAATGTATAGAGAGCAGCAAGAAACTCCTGAACACTCAGATGAACAAAGCTGAACACCTTCCCCAGATGCAAGCCAAACTCCTCCCTGAAGATCTGGGTACACACTCCTGAGTACACTGACACATCTCTATCATCAATGCCACACTCTCTCAGCTCTTCCTCATAGAAGATCAGGTTGCCTTTTTCCGGCTGTTGGAAAGCCAGTTTTCCCAGTGCCAGAACACTCTCTCTAGTCTGATCAGGGTCCATGTCACATTTCCCATGGTACTTTTGGCCCTTGTGTGTGATACTGAAAGTAATCTTTTACACTTAATTCTTTGACTTCTTTAAAAAAACAATGAAGGAGCTCCATTAGACTGAGGTGTTTCTCCTTCATCAAATTCAGCTCTCTAAAAGAAAGTGGGAATATGAAGATGACGTCCAGATTTGCTTCTCCTTCAGCCCAGTCCAGAATGAACTTCTGCACTGAGATGGTTTTTCCAATTCCAGCAACTCCTTTAGTCAGCACAGTTCTGATGGCTGTGTCTTTAAAGAGGTTGTTGCATCTGATAGGTGTCCCCTGTGTTGCTGGTCTCCTGGACACTGTCTCAATCTGTCTCACCTCATGTTGATTATTGACCTCTCCACTGCCTCCCTCTGTGATGTAGAGCTCTGTGTAGATCTCATTCAGAAGAGTTGACTTTCCTTCAACTGGGATTCCTTCTCTAATATTTGTATATTTTTTCTTTAAGTCAGATTTAAATTTTCCATGGCAAGCAGGAACCAAGTCTGATAAAATAGGGGAAATAAACCGGAACAATCCTTACATGTTAATGTTTAGTAATATATCAAGATGTTTTACATTCAATCAATTAAGGTGCATTTTATACTCTAGCAACAAACAGTTTTTAGCAGTACATGAAGTGCAACAGGAAAAACTCATTTTAACTGATGGTTTATTTGGTCTTTCTAGATAATCTGTCGGTGTTTTATTTTACACTAATTATGTTATTGTTACTACTGACTTTTCTGTCACCTACAGGATTCACTTCACCTAAAAACTGATAAAATAGTTCTTACTGGTCAGTAGAGCGTTGGCCATTACTGTCTGGTTCATTTTGCTCAGAATGTGCAGTGTGATCATCATCTCCTCTCTCACACCGCTTTGATCCTCATCATCCTTTACCACTCTCTCAGTGCATGCTGGGTAATCTGGACTGAGCATTTTCATGAGCATCTTTAGTTCTGACTTCACCAGTGAGATGATTTTGTGTTCCAACTCCTAATAAATGTATATTAATGTGATAAATGAACTAACATTGTAGGATCACATTTTCTCTATAAACATCACATCACAATGTTAGCAACACTATTGTAAAAAATACAATTAGATTTCATTATTGTCATTGAAAATAACAGTTGATGTTTAATAATATTCCTAGAGGTTTATTAATTAAAAGGCGATGCAACAAACCAGTCTTAAAGACAGTAGACTTTTAAGATAATGGTTTATCCACTGATAGACAAACCAACCTTAAATATAGACTCCAGATGAGCTCTGTTAATGAATTTTGATTTCTGCTTTTGTGACCTGTGTTTTTTATTACAAAAGTTACAATTACAATTTACACAGAATTTTAAAATAATACTGTTACATACACCAAACCGTGGACAGGGAATTATACTGGATTAATAAAATTGTCGACTGTATTTTTGTATAAACCCAAATCATAAGGCTCCTGGGGGAAGGTAGACGGTCAGAATATTCATACCTCAAATTAGCAGAACAGCCTTCTTCTCTGTATGTAAAACCATATGGAGGATCTATTGATTGATCACTTTTCATAGACACACAGCTGGGTTCAGGTGAGTATGATTTCTGGCTCAGGCTAAAACACACATCAAAATTATATATAACTGTCATATATACTAAGACTGGCAGAATACAGTGTCACTCTAAAGAGGCCGGTTCAAACTTAAGGCAAAACATGATTCTCCAATATTGCTTTGATTCCTCATATGAACATAATTCTGTTCATGGATCTACTGTTGAAGTCGGCATATATGACGACAAATTGTGGTGCAGATAAAAATATGTTATATATGTATTTGTTTTTGTATGATGAAGTGCACAACATACGCTTTTCACAGTATACTGTATCTCAGTGAGCATTTAACATGACAGTGAGACCATTTGAATTCTATCTTTTCTCACCCCTTAACTTTTGTTGTCCTGTGCAGTTTCCCAGTGTGTGTCTTTTCGGAGGCCATCTCACCTCCTACAAAGTACAACAGAGGAGTAATATGTTTGAGATGTTATCACTGCTAAAAATACTTCTCTTTGAAAGTCCTATATCACACTCAGTACAATAGCTTTGGTCTTTTAGTTATTAGTGCAGTGCGTTAGTGAAAAGCAGTGTACATCAGCTGCATCTTCTCAACTGTATCTACACATGTTAATTACTCATTACAATAACAACAACAACAAATGTATTGATACAGTTCAGGCTGGTTTCACAGAACAGAGGTGATTCTTCCTGTACCATGAATACCAGACACACCTGAGTACAGTGTGGACGTTGGGGGAGGTGACTTATTTAGATAGGTTAAAACTTAATAGTCATTTCATTGCTTTTTACCCCACAAACAAACGTCTGTACAACCTGGTCTTTCTACCTGACACCAGATCTTAAAGTGTAATTCTAGTTCTAAACAACAACAGTTGCAAAATGTATCATATTTTACCATAATCATGTATGTTTATTTTAACACAAATAGGAAACAGCAAAAAAGACACATGAGAGGGTTAACTTAATAAAATGTTAGTGTGTACAATTTCAACACTGCATTCTGTACATCTGAGAAGCAACTCCTATTAATTTTCTACTTGCTAAACATACAATAGGAGTCGCTTCTAAGATGTACAGAATCAAACTTACAATAGATACTGTGCATACAATTTTTAGCTCAACCCCTTTTACATTTCAAGACACAAGAAAATATACGAAGACCAGGCCTAAGAGATGACTTTAATACATTCAAGAAGTCATTAAAATACAACCAAACACTAAAAACAACTAAATACTAAATAATGAATAGATTTCAAAAGTCTTTTTCAAAAGTTCCAGAGTGTTTTCAGCATGTGTAAATACGACAAGAATGTGTCAGTGTTTATCAGGTTTTAATGTTATATGTGTACAACTCTCAACCGGGATTTTCATATAAACACAGCATGTATTTTCTGTGTCATAGTTCTTAATTGTACATAATATCATGTGTATTGTGTATAATTAAGAACTATAACATTAAAAACACATTCAAACCAAAGGTCAACTATATGGTGTAATATATTGTTTACACTGGAAACTAAGTGCACCAGGATTAACATAAACTATTTTCTGAAATACAAAATATAGTATGACGTGAAAAAATCTTTTCACCATTCCTTAAACACAGCAGGTCCAGATTTCAGATACAGAGTGAAATGTT
>JAVGVS010001728.1:0-15885 GCA_032718565.1 Distichodus sexfasciatus
GATAGGCAGACAGATAGATATGATGGTAGGATGAGTAGATAGATAGACAGACAGACAGACAGACAGACAGACACTTTATTAAACCCGAGTGATTCAGTATGAGATTTCTTCCATACGGTGTTTAACCCGCGTTATGAAATCAACAGATTAATACAGCGGGTTGTGAAGACGTCTGCACCAGGTTACAGATGAGCGGCGGTGAGGACGTCAGGCGGGAGCGCTACGGCAAACGCAGCGTGTTGTTACCTAACCAGGTTTTCACTTCCCTCCCAACCTTCAAACCCAGCGAGGATTAGAGCCGAGAAAGCCTTGCTAAGGACACCGACGCACAAACACCCCACTCAGCTGCCGCAAGCAGCGAGGCCTGAATTACACCACACACACACACACACGCCAGGAGATAAGGACTTCAGAGAGAGGGAGATGGAGGGAAGGAGGGAGGGAGGGAAAGAGAGATGGAGCTGGTCATTCCTATATATAAAGTGCTGGGGTCGTTGGCGTTGCGTAACGTGTCACTAAAGAGGCCGCGCCACATTTACGCCCATGCACATAGCTGGTGACGGCAAATTGTTTCTACAGTGCTTTTCTAGGCGCACAAAGTGCTCTTCTACCTCCAAGAATGTGCAGCTCCACCTGGACGATGATCCAGCAGTCGCTTTGTACCGTTATGCGCAACACAGATCTAGCTCAGGTGGTGAAGAGGCGGGTGAGAACTAGGGGTCGGGCGATACTGGTTTTACAGGGCCGATAACGACACCGACAATGCCGATGCCAACGGGGCAGTTGGTGGCGTAACGGTAGGATGTTCGCCCCGTGATCCGAAGGTCGCAGGTTCGAATCCAGGGCCGTTGAAGTTACCACTGAGGTACTCATGAGCAAGGTACCGTCCCCAAGCACCGCTCCCGGGCGCATGTTAGCTGCCCGCTGCTCCTTCACGGATGGGTTAAATGCAGAGGTCACGTTTGGTTGTGATGCAGCGTGTGCTGTGGTGTGTTCACAATGACAAAATTTCACTCACTTAGAGCTGTGACATGAAAACTGGCCGAGAAGAAAGACTCTGAAGTGAATGGGGAAAGAACGAGGGACGATAAAAGCAGGGAAAAGACGAGTGCGGGTCGAAACGTCCAGGTGGTGATCAGCGAGGTGGCATAAGAACAGTGTTGACTGTCGCGAGTAAACAAGCGTAGGGAAGCTTTTGCGTTTGTCCACCTAACAAGTGCAGATTTAACCTTGCTTTTCCTCAGCGACCAGTGAGTATGGCGTCACGGCATGGGTTCCTAATAAAGTGGTGAGTCCTTCGGTCAGGGAGATGGACAGACATCGATTTGTTCTCTCTCTTTTCTCCTTCTCCCTCGCCGCTTGAAAGCTCCATTATCACATCTCCCACTGGGCTTTAAGAAGAACCAGATCATGTACCTCATCATCTGTGGTTACTGCCTTGACCCTACCAGGGGTCAGAGGCCATCTCTCTAGGGTCAGAGCTCAAAGGTTCACAAAGACCCCTATGATTCAACTTTATACACTAAAAAAACCAGAAAAAAAACTTTGTGACGCGAGTAAATTCCCCCGATTGGTCGGTAAAAATCAAAGACCCGTGTCCAGATTGGTCAGCCGCCGTTGCTAAGGTATAATATTATTGGTCCATATATGGTTTGACCTTGCTTTGCATTCATTTTGATCGTCGCCCTGCAGAGGAAGCTGAGCCAAAAACAATACGGCTTGTGGCCAGAGGCTATAAACGGCACACTGACCATTTAAGGCCTTTATTACAGGTTGGAGACAGAGGATTCGGTCAGTAAATAAGGAAATATCACAAGAGGAGAAGGGAAACGAGATTTGGCCGAATGGAAAAACCAAGTCTTCAGAAGAAGAAGAAATGAATGAATACAACGTTCGCGCAACGCATTTAGAGACACGCAACATGCTTTACAGAATCCACGCGTCTCGTTCACCAACCGTTCTTACGTAGTACCTGAGACTGGTCTCGAGGTCAGTTTTTAAAAGTTTCGTTCTTGTCTCGGACTCGGTCTTGTTACGGACCCGGACAAACAGGACTCGGGATTTTATTTGGAGACCAGCCGAGACCACAACTCTGAGAATATTACTATTAAACCTCTGATACCGACGCAGGCGTTTTGCGTTGTTTATTAATTAGTGTTTTAATAACTCAGACTTTCTACTTACCGGACGTTACATTCATTCCTCTGTATGCTGAAATCACTTCGGAATAATTCTGCGCATAAAAACTGAAGTAATCGCGTAAAAAGATGTTAATCACATTACTCGTGACGTACACACTCGCGTTAGCGCTCGCGACTCTAGTGTGGAACGCCATCAACACGCCCAAAAATGTAGTTCTCTTCCGGAGAGGCCCAAAGCGGCTCGTTTAATAGGCCAAAATGACCCACAACTGTAGCATTTCTTCATTTTCAATCGATCGATTGATCGATCAATGGATCGATCAATTGATCATGTTAGAGCGTAACCAATAAAGAAAAAACATATATTATTTAACGTTTTTTAAAATATTAGACTCGGTTGTGGTCGTGTCCCCAATTCTATATGAAGACACATGTTCTTAAAACCCACTCAGGCCACTGCTACATTAACCGTGGTCATTCTGCACCGCTGCACTCACCAAATATTAGCTAAAGCGCTAAAGGGACAGGAGAGATTGACCAATTAGAGATAGGGGGTGATTTAGAGTCACGGTGGCCGGAGATCAGCTCTTTTAGAAGGACGAGCAGTGATCTTTAACGAGTCGGAACAGTCCCTCCAGGAATCCGCGGATTTTTTTTTTTGGATTGTTGCGACCTAAAAGGGCAAATTTGGCGGCAGCTTTTTCTTAAAAAAACGGCGATGAAAGTCGCGGCGTTTTTAGCCGTTTTGCTGCAATAAAGTTGCGGAAAAATGTGCGATTTTGTCCCCCTTTATAACGCTTCTTTAACGATTATGACAAAATGACCCAATTCTTGAACAAAACCACTGTTATTTTCGCTAACCGTTAATCATTTAGCTACTTCTGAGGCATTTTTATCTCACACGTTCCCTGCGTCTTGTAAACACAACAACAAGGAAGTGAGTTCGCAGACTCGTGGCTCAACGCTTTGCGGGAAACGGGCTAACTGTGCGAGGAGTTCGACAACGTGCAACTAATCCCGGCGGCGGTCAAGCGGAGAAACTCCAACCGCTAACACGGAGGAGGAAACGCGGACGCCGAGTCCATGCCACAAACACGTGCAGCAAGCTTGGGCTCCGGCTCTGTCGAAATCAGGCGTGTCGCCGCCATTGTGGTCACCTTCGGAACCGTGCCATTCATTTCCGGAGAAGACGTTCGTACGAGTGCTCGCTGCTCCTCAAGATCAAAGTCAAGAACTCAGACCATCTGAAATTTCCGAAAGAAGATCAGGGGCAAAAGATCTTTAGACGCCGAGGCTGAAAACTGGCTGAAAACTGTTGAAAACATCAGTTAAAGAACGAATCCCCTGGTAACACCTGACAGATCGCCTCTGCTCCCTTTAACACCGACAGCACGGCTCTGTGTGTGTGTGTGTGTGTGTGTGTGGGTGTAAAGACGAGCGGGGCGCTCTCGGCTCACCCCTGGCTACGCTCACCCGCTTCCCCCCAGAGACAAACAGAACCTCGAAACAAGGGAGACGGCGCCGCAATTAAATTCACCCCACTTTCCACCCCTCCGACGGTGCCCCAGTTTCACGGGGAGCCGCGTTGAGAATAATAATTCGGCGCTGCGATAACAGCGGACGGAGCTCTGTAAACCGCAGCGGTATCGGCTGACAGCGGCTAGCGGTTATCAGGGACGTGGCGGTCGGAGGTGGCCATCTCATCCCAAAGGCCACAAGGGTCAGATCCAAATTCCACCCAAAAAACGCCAATACTTCACGAGTTCACGTTGGGATAACGAGGGATAACCTCAAGCTGTCCGACATCTCCAGACGTGGGGCGAAAATTTAAAAAAAAGGAAGTGGCGGCGAAGCGGCTTCGTCCTTTCTGTGAAGGCATCTGCGATTTGGAAGGGAGAAGTAGGTAAGAACCGCCTCCACCTACCTGGACTTGACCCTTGCCCATGATCTTGTCCACGATCTCGTTGTCGTCCTTGTTGAGCTTGGACTTGTCGTAGCATTTCTCGTAGCACAGGATTCGCAGGCACTGGGAGCCCTCCAGCTCGATCTCGAACTCCTGTCGTTCGGAGGATAAAAGCCACAGTTGGAAACGTTAGCCATTCGGACGAAACAATGCGGCTCCAGACCCAGGACGAGCGCTGAAACGACGACTCGAATAAATTCGATCATAAAAAAAAAAAAATGGAGAATCGGAGCTCGGTTGAATTCTTTTCGCTCGCTAGAGCACGTGCCGCTCGGGTTTCACGCGGACGCTTATTAGTGACGCACGACATGTTCAGCGGAGCCATCAAAACGAGACCCGATCCCTCTGTGTGTGAAAGCGTTGGTGACACATTCCGTGCAGGAACGCGTAAATGAGATTTGTCGCCATGTAAACGCTCGCGCCGCGTCTGTTAGCGCCGTCACTCGCTCAATCTGATAACTAACCGCTACAACCAGCGTCCTACTCACAGTGCAGCCATTTATTGAGATTTTCAGCGTTTTTTTCCGGAACGTGCGTCCATCGCTTTACTGTGAAGCGGATTGCGACGAGTGTCGCCCAGGGGATCGGGGGAAATGTAGTTCTCTCCCAGAAAGGCCCAAAGCAGCTTATTTTATAGGCCAAAGCCGTAAAACGCACAATAAAAAACTCTGCAAGTCAATAAAACAGACGCCGTTCTTATTATTTCTAGTAGTTAAGTCTGGTTTAAGCACTTTTATTCTACATAAATCTACAACAAAGTAAACGTTTGTGCAGGCGCAGGTCAGTTCACGTCAGAAATGTGAGACCAGTCGCTTGTCGCAACGGAGATTTCCGAGAAAAACGAGCGTTTATGTTGCGTGGGGTAAAATTTTGGATTTTTGGTTTTTAGTGTTTTGAAACAGTGGAAGGTCTATACTGTACTGTTGTGAATCAATTTGGCTGGAAAACTTCAAAGCGTGCCTTTCCATCCTAAAGCGTGACTTTCTTGAGGTGAGGAATTCAATTTCCAGCAGAATGTTAAAAGTTTGTGTTTTGACGCTCTACTTCAATATTCACGGTAAATCCACTGCTTGACTAAGCGTGAAGATATTTCTCCGAATCCATCTCAAATCTCCGAGGTTTAGTTAACTTACGCATGGTAGGCTATCCCGATGTGGCTGTGAATGCAGCGTGCAAACGTAGCCGCGACCGCACCAAGCGTCTGTGAGTGCTACGGCGATAGTCAACTTCGAAGGCAGGTTTCTCCGTTTCTCACTTGGCGTGACAAGAGAAAGCCGACTCCTTTGAATGTTGATATCTCAGTCATATGTCGTCTGATTCATTCCATATAGGTATCGTTTTGAAGCTTGATTTATGCCCTTTCAAAACACCATAACTCAATTTTGAAAATTTGCGACAAGCGACTGGTGACTGGTGGAGACTGTGTCAGCATTTGCACATCCAACTATGACAAATCTGAGTAGCGCAGGACGTCCCGAACGCAGCAACACAACAACGTACGGCAAACTTCTGCAGACGCACTCGAATAAGCTGAAAAACAGGTGTAGAAAAATTCTCTCGGGGTGTGAGGGTAAATTTAGATAAAAAAAAAAAAAAGAAACATTCAGGAACGAAAGCCAATTGCCTGTACATTTTTAACAGTCTTTCTGTTCAAAAAAATAAAAGAATTTATCCGCTTAATCGATGAAAAAGATGGAATACTCGATCACAAATAGAATCGACAGCTGCAGCTCTACCTGGGACTGTTCAAATTCACAACAGAGCTCGATCGAAAGAAAATATGATCTAAAATATGATCTCGATGTAAAAAATATGTAAAAAAATATGAAAGAACTAAACAGCTGGACACTGGGATTCTCCTGACTTTTTAATGTGCATATGAAGAGCTGCTATAAGTCAATGAGCACAGAGTCTGAAGGACTGAAGATATTGGTCGGAAGCGACTTGCCTCGTTCCAGTGGGGCTCGGCGGTGTCTCGGAAGACACGAGTCTTGGCCTTGCTCACGAAGTAGCCGAACGAGTCCACCTCCAGCGTGCAGTAGAGATCTAGTGGAAGGAGGGAGAGAAAACACATCAATACACGCAGAATTTGAACGACCTCGTTGCGTCTCATGGGGTGGAAGGGAGTATTTGTGTCATTGAACGCATGTGAACGCAGCACACAGTGACCTCTTCGTTTGACCCATCCGTGAAGGAGCAGAGCAGTGGACGGGGAGCAACGCTTGGGGACGGTAGCTTGCTGGTGACCACCTCGGTGGTAGCGTTACCGACCCGGGGGTTTAAACCGGCGACCTTTGGTTCACGAGGCCAACTCCCTAAACGTTACGCTACCCAACTGCCCCCCCCACCCAAATCCCCCCCAAGCTTGGACGTCAGGGTTTCCCGCAGCGCTTCATCATTTAGACGGCCGCCTTGACGACAAATGCCTCCCGCCTTGGATACGGGATAAATCACAAAAACGACCAGCGTTCAATCCAGTCGTTTCTTCAAGGTTTTCACTGTTTATTCCGAGACTTGAGTTTGCCGCGTTTTAGTATGTAACGCCGTCATGTCAAACCATTCGCATGTGGAACGCCATCTTGTCTAAAATGAGGTGTCGGCCAAAATTTCCCCCCATTTTTTTTGTGTTAGAGAATAAAAAATCAATATAGGAAGATGCATTATCTGTTGTCAAATAATTTTATTCTATATTCAGATTCCAAATAGATAAAGAGGTGTTTGCGCCTGACGTTACGTCCTAAACACAACAACATAAGGAATGTACGGCTACACACTTCTACACAAACATGATAAGTTTAAAAAACAAAAGTATAGACAAACACCCTACATTTTCTTAAGTTAAAAAAATCAAATTAAAAAAAAAAATCCAGTATCGGATCGGTGCTCGGGATCGGCCAATACCCAAAAACCCAAGTATCGGAAAAGGTTGTATCGGTGCATCCCTACTTAACATTTACTAAAGCGTTCCAGTTCGCTCCAATCTTTCCCTTTATTACAGACAAAATGTACATTTTTGCTGCTAAATAAACCAAAACAACCAGCGTTCCACTCACAATAAACGTTAATTCGCGTTTGACGCGTTATTGTGTGGAACGCCGTCGTGTCAAAAACGTCGTTCTCTCCCAGAAACCAGTCTAAATCCCTAATAACCATTTTAAAGGAAAAAAAAAGATGTTGGTTCGCGTCCGTCGTAGGATTTTTCGCCTTGGCGAGATGATGGCGTCGTTAAACGTTCACCGAGTGCTGAGTCTGAGTGCGTAACAAGCGGAGTTCGGTTCAGGTTTGATCAATAAGCAGGTTTCAGCTCAGGACCACTCTCTCTGACGGAGGCTGTCCCAGACGTATGTGTGTGTGTGTGTGTTCTGAGCGTTATTCTCTGAAGCGAAGGCAGTTAATTAGCAGCGTGTGAGAATGAGAATTGCACAAAAGAGGTCGAGCCCTCAGGGTCTCCAGGATGTTGGAAGAGGGTCAGATTGGCAATTGCCTGCGTGTCTGTATCGAGGTCTTAACAAGACGTCACAATAATGGCTTTCTAACAACACACACACACACACACACACACACACACACCACAGACTGATTTAGCTGCAGGCAGCGGTGGGTGTGGTCCACTGACAGCATGACAGATTGCTATACGGCGTGACCTGTGACCTGGGAGCCATGTGTAAAATAAGTGTGTGTGTGTGTGTTTGTGGGGGGAGCTCAGTCTCACATGGGGGAGGTGTGTTAGTATATGACAGGGAGCTTGTGTGTGTGTGTGTGAGAGTCAATACACTAACAATGTGAAATGTAACGGGTATGTAAATGAAAGAGGAGACATGTGACACGGATCTTAATTGCCTCTGCGCGCACACACACACACACACACAAAATAACCTACCAAGAATACAACCAACACACCCCCATGTGCATGCACGGAGGGGCGCGCACACACTCCAGCCAAAGCCCACTGAAAACACACACACTGTACACATCGTACAAACACACATCGAAATGCATTGAAGTGAATGGAGAAAGAACGAGGGATGACAAAAAGATGAAAAAGACGAGTGCGGGTCGAAACAGACCGAGATGTGCCTCCGAGGAGGCATAAGAACCGTGTCGACTGGCGTGTGAAAACAGACGAAGGAAAGCCTTCGAGTCTGTTGTTAATGGGAGAAAACGAATGGGGGGGGAAAATAAACGACATTAAAAAAAAGGAAGAAAAAGACGAGTGGGGGTCATGGTGGTTACAGGTAGATAGGTGGTGGGACCACGTCAGATTTGGTGGCGTTGAGAAGAACCCGCGTGAGGTAACCGCGTGGGGATTTGGGCTCCGCGTGAGTCTACGTGGGGGGAAAGCAAGGGACGAAAAAATGGACAGAACTGGCCAACGAGCGCGGGTAGCGAAAAGAGAGGCGTTTTAGAGTTGCGGCGAAAGTTCTAGCGTACACATGCAAACACGGTACAAAAGGACGCTACACAACCTGAACCCCACACACACACACACACACCAAGTAAAGCCTCCAAAACAAACCCCACCATCACAAGCCCCACTGAGTTTTACACTGAAGGGCCACGTTATAAGGGCTGACCGATTATCGGTATCGGTGTTTAATTCTGACCGTCACCGACGGTCCACTGCCGTCTCCTCTCTCTGTGCCGTTCGCTCTCGACTCGCTGCTTAAATTAACGCCCCGCCCACAACACTCTCTGATTGGCTATATGTCACACGACTATTGGCCAATCAACGCTGAAGCCTTGTTGACACACACACACACACACACACACACACACACACACACACACACAGACAGACACACACACCAGAGAGCAGCAGAGTGCTGATCCTGATCCTCTAAAGAGCCTTAAAAGTCCATCCACACACCTCACTTCCACACCCCTTATGTCTGTGTGTGTGTGTGTGCGTGTGCGTGTATGTGTGTGTGCGTGTGTGTGCGTGTGTGTGTGTGTGTGTGCGTGTCCTACTTCTACCAGCCCTAGTAGTGCTGCTCTGAATTCCAAAAAGATGAAAGCGACGCCAGATATACACTTCCTCCGGGTCCGAAGAGGAACTGAAGGATTTTTTAGCAGCTCCAGACATAGAAACCCAGTTCTCCAGCACAGGGTAAACACACACACACTCGCACACACACACGCGCACGCACACACACACGCGCACGCACACACACACGCACACACATGCACACACATGCACACAGACACACACACATGCACACACGTGCTTATACACACGGACACACAGACGCACAAACACATACAAACACAAACGCACACACACAGATGCACAAACACACACTTACACACGCACACACACGCGCACATGCGCACACACACAGGCACACACGCGCACATACACACACACACACAGACATGCGCACACACACGCACACAGACGCGCACACAGACACGCACACACAGACGCACGCGCACACACGCACACACACGCGCACATGCGCACACACACAGGCACACACGCGCACATACACGCACACACACAGACATGCACACACACAGACATGCACACACACAGACATGCACACACACACGCACACAGACGCGCACACAGACGCACACACAGACGCACACACAGACGCACACACAGACACGCACACAGACGCACACACAGACGCACGCACACACACGCGCACATGGCAACACACACAGGCACACACGCGCACATACACACACACACACGCACACACACAGACGCACACAGACGCACACACAGACACGCACACAGACGCACACAGACGCACACAGACGCACGCACACACACGCACACACAGACACGCACACACAAAGACGCGCACACAGACACGCGCACACATACAAACACACACACACAAACACACACATATACATGCACACACGCGCACACACATGCGCTCATACACACGGACACACACGCACACACACGCACACACACAAACGCACACACACAGACGCTCAAACACACACTTAAACGCACACACACATGCACGCATGCGCACACACAGGCGCAAGCACACACACAGGCACACATGCGCACATACACACACACACGCGCACACAGACACGCACACAGACACGCACACACACGTTTCCACCTCCTGCCCACCAAAACCAGGACACAAGCGATCCAGAAGTACAGGACGGTGGACGGGTCAGAGAGGGTCAGTATGAAAGTCAAAAGAAGGACTTAGAGGCGTTTGTGTTATTCACCAACTTCACCTAAAAAACTGGCTTCCACGAGTCAGTGGAGTTCCCACTGTTCCCACTTCCACGACATGTGCACGGTGTAGAAGCGCTAAGCTGCTTCAGCGAGGGAAAAACGTGACGTGAAAAAAGACGTGCTCTTCTCGCAGCGCTCAGACCTCTTCAAGTTGAAAAAGCGCTGCGCTCGTCAATGTCGCTTGTCTCCTGCTAGCCAATCCAAATCGAGGAAGGGGGCGGGACATACATACACCGTCAAGAACTCGCTACAAACAAGAGCCCTTGTCCAGCATGCACGACACCGGACAGGACCCTCTTGGCAAGCAAGCATGGGGCAAGCTTGAAGGGCTCATCTGCATATCTGCACACGTATGACCTCCCCTGCTGCAGAAATCCAACAAGTGCTAATTAAGGAAGGTTAGATCGCGCCGGTCGACTAACAGCGAGTGGGGCAAGTTTTTCGGGGACGAACACGAGATCTGCAGCTTTGACCGTCACCGTTTTGGGAAAGCGCCTGTGGAAATCCAGCACAGCGCCGCAAACGTTCATGTTGGAGAAAGCCAAAGGGAGAAGTCTGGCACAAGCGCTAACATTCCGGCGTACAATAAAAAAAAAATCGTCTGAAAACATCGGGCGAATCTAAGCATCAGTCTGACGCCGATGACAAATAATGATCAACCGTTTCCGATGCGATTCCGATATTATTTACTATTATTTCCGTCTGATCGTCTTTTCAATGTGTTCTTGACTTCCTTATAGGTCTGATTATCCATTGCTAGGTTTTTGGGGCGGGATTTTCTCGGATTTGGATGGATTTCCTGCGTCTCACGTCTTTTGACCTGTTTATGTTGACTGCGGATTTCGTGTTTGTTGCATTTGTTTGCGCCAATGAATTCATTTTCCAATTCGAACGCTGCCTGTGTCACGTACAACGATCCCAGTGTGGTGCTTGGGTTGACGGCGCTCTAGTGGTCAGGACATTCGCCCTTCTGACCAAGATGTCGTGGGATCGAATCCTACCTCCAGCACTACCACGGGGGCAGTTGGGGGCGTAACGGTTAGGGTGTTTTCGCCCCGTGATCAGAAGGTGGTCGCAGGTTTGGAATCCAGGACCGGTAAAGTTACCACCGAGGTACTTGCGAGCAAGGTACCGTCCCCAAGCACTGCCCTGGTTAGCTGCCCACTGCCCCTTCACGGACAGGAAAAATGCAGAGGTCACATTTGGTTGTGGTGCGCTGTGTGCCGTGCTGTGGCGTGTTCACGACGACAAACAGTCACTCACTTATCGCTTATCACCATCGCCAGGCCCCTGAGCGAGACCCTTAACCCCAAGTCGTTGTTCCCAGTATTATACAGCCCTTGTTTTAGTGTTCTCTCAGACAGATGTTTGAGGTTAAAAGCCGCGAGGAATAGTTGTGGCGACTTGTCCCACGTGTGACGTCAGCTGGGGCATATGACCACATCGCTGACGGGCAAACAAACGTCCGAAAAAAAAGTCATAGCGGGAGGGGAAAAAAAATGCTGTAGAAGGGCCTCTGTCTCCCTAAAGCTACATCTGCAACTTTACAAAAGGATGTGCAAAGTAACTGTCTGTGTGTGTGTGTAAACCACCATCCTGAAACAAAGCACTCGGCACCGAGTTGGTCCTATTTTAAGCCCGCTGCTGGAAGTGCGCCGCTTTTCTTGGAGGGGGGAAATTGTCTAATCGGATTTCTTTGATTGGATACGGAACGATAACATTAATAATCACGAGCGGCGGTGGGGGGAAAAGAGCCTGGATTCAATTTTAAACGGGAAAGAGGAAACGACGGAATATAAATAGGCGTAAACAAGACCTAGATCACAGGAGGACGTCGGGGGAGAAAAGCGAGAAAAAAAAAAGTGAGAGACGAGAAAACGCCGGAGCGTAAAAAATAATGTCATAAAGTTGGCGAATAATAACATAACAAAAGGAGAGTTGGAGGAGGAGGAGGAGGAGGAGGAGGAGGAGGTGGTTGCCTCTGACAGCATTATAGATCAACATAATCCGGTTTGTGTTGTTTCTTCTCAAGATGCTACTGGAGAAACTGTGCATGAATCATCTATGTTTTGCTCTCGGGCCCCATCCACACGGGCGTTGGAATCTTGGAGAAATCAACGCGCTCCGAACGCACCTACGCGTTGTCGCGATCGACTTCTGTGAGGAGTTACATTGGCGTTCGTTTGACGCCGTTTAACGCCGGCCTGCAGCTCAATTGTACCTTGTACCTCAGTGGTACCTTTACCGGTCCGTTACTTGAACCGGCGACCTTCCAATCACGGGGCCAACTCCCTAACCGTTACGCTACCAACTGGCAGCTGCACCAAGATTTTTCTAGAGCACCTCAGTGGTACCATTAACTAACTAGGACTTGAACCGGCGACCCTCCAACCGCAAGAGCAACAGCTACACCGCCCCTACTCTGTTACAACCTCACCCATAGTCAGAGGTGGACAGTAACTAAGTACATTTACTTGAGTACTGTACTTAAGTAGAGATTTTGAGTATCTGTACTTTACTTGAGTAGTTTTTTATTTGGAAACTCACGACTTCCACTTCCCTACATTCTAAAGACAAATACCATACTTTTTACTTCACTACATTTCTATCAAGGTTCTCGTTACTCGTTACTTTCAAACCTGTGGATAAAGTGGATGTTATTCCCCCTTTTCTAAAATGTGATTGGTTGTTTGGCAGGTGACAGTTTGTCAGTAATCAGTAGGGTTACGTCACACCTGTAGACTGTAAATATAAAACCAGGTTCAGACAGTTCTGCTGTTTTCTGTCTTGATTAAAACATTGTTGCTGTTGGAAAGTCATGAAAATAGAGGTGTAGAGCTGGGTTTTAAGCAGGTTGGAATGTTAATTTGATGTTCTGAGCTGCATTTACAGCTATTGCACTGTCCTCCTGATTAAGTTGGGGTCGCAGCCCATTTCATTCTGTAACATTCTACCACTTCCTTATTCTACAAGCTAGTCAGAGGCATTGTAAGTGTTGTGGTGATAATGCAACAATGCGGTGAAAGAAGATGTACTTTTAATACTTAAGTATTTTTTAAAACAAGTACTTCAGTACTTTCACTTAAGTAAAAATTTGACTGTACGACTTTCACTTGTATTGGAGTAACATTTGACTAGTGGTATCTGTACTTTCACTTAAGTAATGAAGTTAGCTACTTTGCCCACCTCTGCCCATAGTTACTCCCACTCCCGATATTTCCACTCATGTTACTTCAGACCACAACAGCACTTCAATGCTTTTTAATGAGTTTAACATTTAGATTTTGAAAGTGCAAATAATCACATCAAACATTATTCCGTCAATATCCTTCTGCGAGCGCTGTTTAACATAGGGATGGCGACGGTCGGAGTCTGACTCGGAAGTACGGCGTAAAAGGTTTCCAAATCCCCAAGGCTTCGAAAGCACGGGAAAAGTTCAAACGATCGGAAAGCAAAGAAGGTGTTTTGTTCAGTGTGGAAAGTTTCGAAGGCCACAGCAGCGGTGGCGCAATACACAAGCTCCTGAAGAGAAAACGTGCTAGAGGATGAAACACCAGCAAAGCTGTTAACGTGAGTTTTTATATTGATTAAATTCTTGTTTTGAAAGTCCTCGATTAAGATTCGATTTGATTCTGATTCTGATTCTTGGGCTCACGAGTCGATTCCGATTCTGATTTTTGGGCTCACGATTCGATTCTGATTCTTGGGCTCACAATTCGATTCTGATTCTGATTCTGATTCTTGGGCTCACAATTCGATTCTGATTCTGGTTCTGATTCTTGGGCTCACGATTCGATTCTGATTCTGATTCTTGGGCTCACGATTCGATTCTGATTCTGATTCTTAAACTCACGACTCAATTCTGATTTTTGGGCTCACGATTCAATTCTGATTCTGATTCTTGAGCTCACGACTCGATTCTGATTTTTGGGCTCATGATTCGATTCTGATTCTTGGGCTCATGATTCGATTCTGATGCAGATTTTTGAGCTCACGACTCATTCTGCTTTTTGGGCTCATGATTTGATTCTAAATCTTGAGTGATTCAATTCAGATTATTGAGCTCACGATTCGATTGTGATTCTGATTCTTGGGCTCACGACTCGATTCTGATTTTTGGGCGCACGATTTGATTCTGATTCTTGAGTTCACGAATCGATTCTGTTTCTTGAGCTCACGATTCGATTCTGATTCAAGGGATCACAATTCGATTCTGATTCTTGAGCTCACGATTCGATTCTGATTCTTGGTCTCACAATTCGCTCCTGATTCTTGATCTCACAATGCGACTCTGATTCTTGAACTCACAATTCGATTAAAACTCGCATTGTGGGGGAAAAAGTAAATTAGTGCCTTTACGTCGATGCATGAATTGATTTTGAATCGACAGAGAAAGAATCGCAATTCGATTCGATTACATTTTTGCAAACCTCTACTGCTTTTTAATACATTCAACAAAGAGAACAATGTCTGCATCAATTTTGACTCACTAGAGACCCTTCTGGAGCCTCAGATTATCCAGCCCTACGACATTCCGCTGTGATAGTTTTGTGTCGACGTCATGAGCTCCACTTGAGGCTAACTTCTGCTAAAAACCTCGCTCAAGCTTGTGCCAAGGTGTAATGTTAACTGTATAATGCTGCGTTCATTCATTTTAGATAATGATAATCTTTCTGCGGGCTACGTTCGTAAAACAGCAAACACAATCTGAGCGGTAAACAAAACCTGTCACGATCCATTGATTACGTTTCACAACGCTCGCGAAACTCACCAATTTAGAGTGCCGCAGAAATCAGAAAATACACAGTTATGCAGTTTATAAAGTGTGTACACACACACACACACACAAACACACACGTGCTCTTGCATAAGACGGCAAATGAAAGACAGATGAGAAGTCCGGCCTGTTGTCAAAGCGATGTCAAATTGATTATGAATGTATACCACACGCGAAGAGGGGATTACAAAGAAAACAAGCGCGCACACACACACACACACTCACACTCACAATGGCCCTTTGGAATAAAAGGGGTGTAGGCCTCGGCAACAGGAAGTGTGTGTAGAGGAAGTACCTACGCTGGGATTTGAAGCAGATGCTGTGCTGTTATTAAACGGTTATGCAGCGGGTGAGGCGCACATGCTACCCTTAAAGCTGCAGCGTACCGTTTGATGCGTGCGGTGCTGCAGGGTCTAGCGAGAGTGTGTATGTGTGTATTTGAGTGACTAGGTGAGTGTGGGATTATGCATGTATCTGAACCTATACTCAAGTATCTGATAATGTATGAGGGTATAGACGCATATACTGTTTAAGCCTGTACTCAAGTATCTGAGCATATATGTGAGATTAGGATCCAATCTGAATTTATACTCAAGTGTCTGAGCAAATCTGATTTTACAACTGAGTATCTGACCAAATATGAGAGATTAAAAGAAAAATTCTACTAAAGAAAACTTATACTCGAGTATTTGAGACTTACACTGAAGTATCTCAGCACATATGAGGGATTAGGATTCTATCTCAGCCTATACTGAAGTATCTGATCATATATGAGGGATTAGGATTATAT
>JAVGVS010001729.1:0-15875 GCA_032718565.1 Distichodus sexfasciatus
AGAGTCCTTTTCGGCAATGGTGGACTGGAGGTCGTCCCTCAACTGGACCAACTACAACAAATATTAAAATGAAAAACACTGTCACATACATTAACACTTGAAGCTGAAGTTCAACACACTTAATAAACCAGACTGTATCCATGTTTCTAATAAAGTCAATAAACAGTACATCTGCTAGCCTTTCATAAGCAGTGTTGGGCAAGTTACTTCCAAAATGACGTGAAGACGAAACAAAACGTCAACTAAACGATTAATAAATAACCCTCATCCAAAATTACCGTCTCATCTTTCTCTTCCAGTTCAGTCCGCATCTTGCTCTTTTCCTCCCTCAGCCCCTGCAGTATCTCCATCAGCTGCTCCCTTTCCTCACTGAGAGCGGTGACGTTGGCCTGCAGCGTTTCCGTTTTCGTGCTGTATTTGTTGTTCATACACAGGAGACCGTCTCTCTCTGCGCTGGTGGACTGAAGCTCTTCTCTTAACTGAATAATCTGTGATAAATGGATAACCTTTTAACAAGCACGATGCAAACTGCATATATCGCAGACAGGTTTTACAGACGAAAAGGATTTCTGACCGTGTCGTCCTTCTCCTCCAGACTTTCCTTTAACCGGTTCTTATCGTCCCTCAGTCCTTGAAGTGTGTCCAGGAGTTGGTCTCGTTCTTCAGTGAGAGAAGCAATGAGGGTCTGTGCTTTCTCCAGCTCTGCAGTGCTCAGATCAGTTCTTGGCTCCTCAGATAGAAGGTTGTCCCTTTCTTTACAAACTGCATTGAGTTGCTCATTCAGCTGCTTCACCTAAAACGGTTGAAGAGACAAATGTTTAAATCAACACATTTATTTAACAACTCCAAAAACTATTTAAAAAAATACTACTCTTACTGTACATCACATATGTAAATACCTGATTATTCAGATCCTCCAAAATGTTGCCTTCTTCACTTGCACCAGAACCGGCGAGTTCGGACTCCAACTGTGATTCCAAGTCACAGATTTTGTCCTGGAGCACCTTGACATTCTCCAGTGCAACCCTCAACTCGGACTGGTTTTCAATCATCTGTAACAAATAATAAAAATAGAACATAAATAAAATGTTGACACTAACATTAGTTTAGAAATAACAAAACATATGTCATTACCATTTCCACGTTTTCTTGAAGATCAGTCTTCAGCTGGCAATTCTCTTCAGTCAGTGCTTGTAGCTGCTCTTGCACCTAGTTAGAGGGACAATTAAAAAATCCTTCAAAGACCAGACAGAACCTGGGGCTGGGTGATATGACCTCAAGTCAATATCCCAATTAATGAACAGTGATTTCTGGCAAGATTACACTGATTAGAAGTTCTGAATGACAGTTCTGATTTATTTCCAAGAAATCGCCCAGTCCTAAAAGATCCCACATCCTTTCGGACTTCATATAGTGCACCCAATTCTAATCAGAGACATTATGAATTTCACATTTCATACTCACTTGTTGAAACAGTTCATCTTGTACACAGGTAGCACCTCGGTCATTACTCATTTCATTCTGTTTCAACTGATGCTGGACCTGTATGAGCTGGGGGAAAAAATAAGTCTCAAAGTAACGCTGCATGATTTCAAATAGGGCTGCAACAAATGACTATTTTTGTAATCGAGTAATCTATCAATTATTTTATCGATTAATCGAGTAATCTGATTAAAAAATGTAAATAAAAATGACAATACATTTGTTATTAGGCTTATTCTACTGCGAGCAGAAGTTAGTCAAATACGCTTTATGTTGCTGTATTCAACTGAAAATGAAGAAACGTTCAAGGTCAAGGGTTCAAGGGTCATTTTGAACCAATTTGGCCAATAAAATGAGTTGCTTTTGGCCTTTCTGGAAGAGAACTGCATTTCCCACAATCCCCTGCGCACGCCTCGGAGCCGCGTCACAATTAAGGGTTCAGGGCGTTCCGGAAAGAACTATCAAGGAAAAAAAAAAAACGATGGGAAAATCTTAATAAATGGTTGTATTGTGAGTGGAACGCTGGTTGTTGTGGTTATTTATCAGCTGAAATATGCGTTTTGTCTGTAATAAAGGGGGAGTTTTGACGGAAACGTAGCGTTTTAGCGAGTAACGGCGCTTACAAACAGCGTGCGTGTTTACATCGCAAAAAACGTCATCTATGCGTTTTTATGCATTTACTTCTGTTTTTGTGCACGGAATATCTCACAAATACGTTCACATACAGAGGGATCTATTCCCGCCTTGATCGCGCCACTGAAAATATTGTGCGTCATTAATAAGCGTCTGTGTGAAACACAAGCGGCCTATGCTGTAGCGATTTAAATGACTTAAACAAAGCTTCAATTCTAGACCATTTTTTGTAATCGAATTATTCGAGTTATTCGAATAATCGTTTCAGCTCTAATTTCAAATAAGTAGAATCTCAGATACGACTGGATCAAACATTCATTTACCATGTCATTCTTCTCTTCCAAGTCAGACCTTAGCTGCTTGTGATCTTCTCGGAGCCCCTGAAAAACCTCACCGAGTTGCTCCCTCTCCTCTGTTAACGACTGAACGGCTGTGCGAAGGCTCTCCACCTCCTCTGCTTCTCTGTGGGCTCCCTCCATCTTTTCTCTGGTATGAAGAGAGTCGAGCTCCTCACCGAGCTGTGACGACTGCGGACAAAATGCGCACGTTAGCAATTATCATTGACCTTTTTATTGCTAAGCTACACTCGTGATGAATAAAAGTTGTTAAAGAAAGCAGCAATCAGTTACAAAATGTCTCAATGTTTTCTTTTTGGATCAATGCTATGCGATCGTTGATCAGTACATGTTATATTTTAATCATCACCAAGCGAGCTTAGAATTTGCCTTGAATAAAAGAGGACTCACTTTCAGGTTGGCCTCTTCCAAAGCTGAAAGCAGTTTGTTATTTTCCAAAGCAATGTGTTCCAAGTCCGTCTGGGCCTTTGCAAGTTGCTCAGAAGTTTCTGCATGTTGTTGACTGACCTCCGCTTCCTTCAGCTGCATGTCGACCAGTTCACTCTCCATTTTGACAAGTTCTTCCTGGACCTTTTCAAGACTATCTTTAAGACGGGAACTCTCTTCGGTCATAGTGGCCTGAGTTTCGAGAAGACAAGCACTCTTATCTTGTGCAGCATGAAGGGCTTCTGTGAGCTCAACCACCTGGAAATACATGCATTAAAAGTGATATAGATCGGCACAGATTATAGATAAAGCAATTAAAAATATTAATCATCTGATTTCATGATACTACATTCCACACATTTAACATTTTAAGCCAAACTTTAGCAAAGTTCAACCTGCAATCTCCACATGAGCATGGAAATATTTCCTTCTTACCTTTTCAGACATTTCTTGATGTTCTTTTCTAAGTTGGGCATTTGTTTGTGTTAAATCTTCAGTTTCCTTCTCAAGAACCTGCACCTAAAATATAGTCCAAATTAGTTACACCTTGTGGTTGTCAATTGAGCGGAATCAATTTGTGATTCAAAAACAACAACAAAAAAAAACAGACCCTTTGAAGCTGAGCCTCCTTCTCCTCAGTAACAGTGAAGCTTGAGGTGGACAGCTGATGCTCAGAGTTGATGAGGTTCTCCTTACTAAGCTCTGATTGAAGGTGGACAATCTGAGAAAGAAAAGTGAGTCTAACTTGCCAGAACAGACATGAATTACAGATTCTTTCACAAACCACTGGCTTCTAACTACACTTCCCCCCCCCCTCGGTCAAGTGAAAAGGAATTTTACAAAGTTTCATTTGGACAATGGGTCCCACCTTTACTAAAGCAAATTCCCTTACCAGCTCATCTTTTTCCTCCATGTCTCTCCTCATCTGGGCTTTTTCATCTCTAAGCCCCTGTAATATCTCTTGAAGCTGGTCTCTCTCCTCCATCAGAAAGCTGATGTTGGCATGCAACGGCTCCAGGTCTACAGGGTTGACGGTCTGCTCACGCAAGACGTCTCTCTCAGCACAGGCTGAACGAAGTTCTTCCATCAACTGATTTACCTGGTAAGTTGAAACAAATGTACATGAAGGTCACAGATATTTCACCAATAGGGTGTAGGACCGTGCAAAAATCACAATAACGATCCATCATGATATAGGTTTAGATTATGACCACATGAAAAGGGCCGACAAGCAACTAAAATAGTCTCACTGATGTTTTATTCTCTTTTAAGAATAACACTGTCTATCCAACATAAAGTGATATAACAAGAATGACGTCTAACCGATGTTTTCGGTCAAAGGAGAAATTTACCCGAGTTTGAAGATCATCTGAGAGACCGTTAACATCACGAGCATCCACACGTGAGAGCTTGGCCTCCAGCTCAGCTTTTTCTGATTCCATCTTCACTAAACTGTCCTGCTGCTGTTTCACCTTCTCCAGAGCTTGCCTCAACTCTTCTTGGTTTTCAATCATCTGCATGGAGCAGTGTATTTAGTACATGCATTATGCTCAAACATGCACATGATAAGTTAAACATTTTTAAACAGAAAGAAATATTGCAAACATTACACAACATCCTGATGCACTTCAACTTTCCTACGCTTTTTTGGCAGTCAAATGGTCAAAGAAAATTGTTGAGGACAAAAGAAGCACAAGACGATGAGAAGATAGAAGGGTCCATACCATCTCCACATTCTCTTCCATGTCTGTCTTCAGTTGGTCTCGTTCCTCTGTAAGACTACAAAGCGTCTCCTGAAGCTGGTCTCTCTCTTGAGTTATGGAGGACATGACTGAGCGAAGACCCTCCAGCTCGTTTTGGCTCGTCTGAAGGTCCCGAGCTTGCTCACACAGGTGCCCTTCTCTCTCACAGTGAAGAGATTCCAGCTCACTGCCCATCTGCAGGGACTAAAAACAACCCCAAAGCCCTTTTCGTTATGAAACAATCGGAAGTGATTGTGTTAAATCAGCAAATTACCTTCTCATATTGATCGCCAGCTCCTGAATGGAACCGAATCGAAATTGTATCGTAGGAGATGTCGGCATATCATCAAACAATGAACCCTTGTCCATTTAATCGACACAACAGCGCATTGCGATATAATTTAAGAGACAAACCCACCTTCTGGTTTGCCTCCTCCAAGGCGCTGACGAGACGTCCATTTTCATTTAAATAGTGTTCCAACTCTGTTTGGGCCTCCGCAAGTTGTTCCGCGGTTTCTGTGTGCTGTTGGCTAAATTGAGCTTCCTTTAGTTTTGCATCAGCCAAAGCCTTGGAGACTTTAACAACTTCTTCTTGTGCTGTTTCAGCCTCTTCTTTAAGTCTTTGTTGTTCCTCAGTGAAGACAGCCTGAGCTGAAATGAGACCATCCCTCTCCTCCTGCACCGCGAGGAGTTCTCCATTAAGCTCACGCACCTAAAGAAGACAAGGGAGACATAGTTACCTTCCACCTCAAACACAAACCAGTTCACATGAGATTAAGTCAGTATTTAAACTAGGGTGCACAATAATATCGGAATCAGATGATAATAGGGGTTTTGTTTTTTCTGTCATCACACCCGATGCTTACATTTGCCCGATATTTCATGACGCCGTTATTGTACGAACAAGTGCCATTTGAGGTGGGATTTTATACGCCCTGCACGTAAAATGGATAGCGTCATTTTGAGACAAAATCCCGAGCACGGACTCTGTCTGCACACGCCAAAAACATTTCAGTAGCTAAACGGTGTGTTTGCCTCACTTAGCGAATGTGAGCTCGCACATGGGCTGCGTCCCAAGCCACATAATGCCACACTTAAAAGTATGGAAAAAGAATTAAATGTCAGGACATAGCCGGTAATAACTAGGTAGTGCACATGGAGTGTCACACGCGCCCTATTTGACTTGGCACACCACAAGGCAGGAAGTGACGTTTTCTTAAAATCTTGTGCACTAAACTTGAAATGCTGCATGCTCGCTTGACTTGGCGCCGTTAGAAATGTTAGAGTTACAGTGTTAATTTTGTGCCAAAATTCTGAGTGCGCACTGGAACTTCGAGCTAAATTTTGACTCCACATGCTCAACTCTGCCTTCCTCATTTATCAGCATCGACAAAGTTGGAAATTGGAAAATAACACTTGAAGATACGGTACAACTGTTCTCACCTGTCTGAGCAAATCATCTACTTCGGCAGGAAGAGCCTCTAAAGCCTTCAATTCCTCCATTTTGCTCTGCGTGGCTCGTTCGTTCTCTTGACTCATCTCGAGGTCCCTCTTCAAGTCCGCAACTGTTTTCTCCAGCGTAAGGTTATCGATCACATCTAAGAAGAGTAACGCAAAATTAACATCAGTAACATGATCCATTTCACCCGAGTCAGCCAAGTCTTTGTATGAGGAAGATTTTAAAAGACCCACTTTTAGGTACTTTTCCATCCAGAAGGGCTGTGAGCTTGGTGATCTCATCAAAAGCCCCGAGCAACTCCTTTTGTAGGTCGGCCTGCATTTTCTTGAAACGTGATTTCTCACACTCAAGTTGGCTCTGCAGCGATTTGACCTCCTTCTCCATTCGGCCGTATCCGGCAGTCAAGGTTTCCTAAAGTTTACGGAGGAGTCACATGTTTACTTCTGATCAGAGAAAAGCAAAGATATCTTGGTCAAAACGTTCTTACTTGCCCACTCCTTTTTGGTCTCCAGATTGAGTCCCTCAGCGTCATCTAACGAGCGCCGCAGCCGTGTTACCTCTTGTACAAGGTCTTTCCCGTTCTATACAATGCAATTATAACAAGTTGCAATAATGAAGTCTTGCAATAATCTTGAAGTCTCGACATTAAAACTGCAGTGCAAAATGTCTTAGGGAAAATTATTTGCAAACTCATTATACAAAGGCAATAGTGCTGTGGCATAAGTTCAGTGGGAGACTGGACATAATCTTGAAAAGTGTTGCTTTACTTAAAAAACGTTTTAGCAGTGTAATCTCCTTTAAACAACTACACGCACCATGCTCTGCAGCTCAGCCATCAGGTCTTCCTTCTTTTTCATTTCTTGTGATTTTTCATCCAGATCAGCCTTCAAAAAGTAAAGCTAGTTAAAAACTGCCTCATGATAATTCACACAACATCAAGACTTTATTAAACAGAGCCTCCAGGATTTCACGATATTGCAACTGCAACTATTAACGATTAGCCAAACTCCACAAATTCATTACTAATGTGCGATTTTGAACAATTACCGCAACATTTTCTTCAATTTTTGACCAATCATTGTCATTTCCCGCAAAACATTGAGCCATACGTCAGCATAACTCAATTCCTTGTGATGTTTAGAAGACGCAGGAAACGTGTGATAGAAATGCCTCACATTTACCTTTAAAAGTAACTAAATGATTAATGGTTGATAAAAATAGTGGTTTTGTTCCCTTCATTTTTAATTAATTGTTAAAGAATCACTTTAAGGGGGACAAAATTGCAAAGGTTTCCACAACTTTGACACGTTCATGCAACTTTATTGCAACAAAACGCCTAAAAACAGCAAATTTCATCGGAATTTCTTAGAAAAGCTCAACGATCTCAAAGGCCCACACAATCCTGGAGGGACTGCTTAATTATTTAATCGATCTGAAAAGACAGTGTAAAAAGAGACGACACCTTGAGCTTTTGAACCAGTTCATCAGAATGGGTTACGGCCCTTTTCAGTGCAGAGATTTCAGCCTCCAACTCTTTCTAAAATATTAAGACAACAATACGTCACCTTCAGAGTAGGATTCAAAACACAAACAGTCCAGTGTGTCAAAATATAAAAATGATCTAAAAACCTCATAATCTTTTCTGCTCTCTTCCTCCAGTTTTTCAAACTCATCTGCATCTTTCTTCTCTTGAATCTCTTTTAGTAGAGTTTCTTTGTCTTTTACCAGGACCTCTTTCTCTTTACCAAGCATCTCACTGGTCTCCTTGAGTGTCTCCACATCTTCAGTGAGGAGCTCGAGAGTCTGCTTGAGCATGTCCCTCTCTGTGACAAGGGCATCCTGTTAATAATAATAATAAATACATTAAACAAAAATCTACAGAGAAATGAGTCAAGCTAAATGCACAGATTTCCAATTAATGCTGCAAAATAAGCAACATATAATGGAAAAGTCTAAAATCATGTTGGTCGTCACTACCACAACACTAAATAAACTAAAACAGTTGGAATAAATAGGGCACTGTGTTAACTGCACCAAGCACGGTAACAGGCTTGCACAAAGCTCATTTCAGCTGCTATTCTTGCAGCTCAGCTCACAGCAGAGATAATTTGAATTAGAATCCATCAAATATCATTGCAATCCTTTGCTAACTTCAGAAGTGAACTACTTTTTTGAATTTAAGCTTTATCTGGGCTTCATCTCCTATGACAATGGTGGATTATATCACTACTTGAAGGGATCTTTGACTTTTGACATAGTCAAGAGGCCTCTGGGCCTTCAGGCCTCGGCTGGAGAAAGGACATAAAATATAATTCTACTGTCATCGATCTACAATATTCATCACTGGTACATTGTGGTAGAAATATCATTGAGGCAAGATTATTATTGTGGCACATTGTGGTAAAAATATCATGCCTCCCAAAAAAGCTGCACCTTGTGAAGATGAGACTGTTGTCACCCTGGCTGTGCTCAAACAAAGGTTGTAGCAGCGGAAAGAATTCTACAAGGAAATGTTAAATCTGCAGCAAGACAACTTTAAAGGTTTCATACAAGTGATGTTAGATGGAACTAATAAGAGGCTGGATGGTGTTATAAAAGATGTACAGGAGTTAAAGTTTAGTTTGGAGTTCACACAAAACAAGATGGAGGAGATGACGATAGGATATAAGGACATTGAAGCCAAAATAAAGTCTTTTGAGAGTGGTATAATGAAGTCAAAATGGGACATTGACGAAATGCTCACAAGGTTGCACTACACTGAAAACCAACATAGAAGGAAAAATATCATTATTGATAGGAGACCGGATGCTAAGGGAGAAAAATGGAATGAATTGGCGCTTAAGGTTCAACAAATGTTTTCGAATAATCTGGAGCTTGACTGCACCAAGATTGAGATGGAGCGTGTCCAGAGGATTGGTCAGCATCAGGAGGGGGGAAGGCCAAGAAAAATCATGGTGAATCTGCTGCGTGTAAAAGACAAACAGCTTATCTGCACTTCCGTCAAAAAGCTGAAGGGTAGTAACATGTACATAAATGAGGACTTCTCTGGGACAGTGCAACAGAGAAGAAAAGAACTCTGGCCAAAGCTGAAGGCTGCAAGAAAAAGGCATGATAGAGCCTGCCTGAGGTATGACAAGTTAGCCATTGGGCCAAAAGATGATCATACAGTAAATGAATAACATTGGGTGTACTTTATGATCTAAAGAATGTTATTTTAACATTATTTTAGTATTATTTTTTAAACCTCAGCTATGAACATTGGCTCTAGAAAGAAAACTGTCTCTTCTTCATTAAGGTTTTCAAAAAAGGGTCTAGTCCTGGCTCACTTGAATATATGTAGTGTCAGAAACAAGGTTGAAGAAATAACTAGAAGCTGTCAAACTGAGAATATTCACGTCTTAGCACTGTCAGAAACCCATTTGGACAACAGTTTTGATAACTCCGTTGTAGCAGTCGATGGCTATAACCTTTTTAGAAGAGACCGGGATAAATATGGTGGGGGTGTAGCACTAAACATTAAAGACTACATTGCAGTCCTGCCAAGAAATGATATAATGTGTGCTGATATTGAAATATTAAGGCTACAAGTCCACATTTCTCATTGTAAGCCCTTTTTAATTGGATGCTGTTACAGGCCCCCCAGCTCTCATGTATGCTTTTTAGACAAAATATGTGACACCCTAGATAGAGTGTTGGATGAAAGCAAAGACACTTTTCTCTTAGGACAGCGTTTCCCAAACCCAGTCCTGGCGAACCACTGCTGTGCACAGATTTGAGTTTCCCGACTCACAGCACAGCTGATGCTACTGATTAGCTAGTTAGCAACGTAGGATCAGCGTGCGGTGGTGCAGGAAATACCGAATCTGTACAGAGCAGTGGTTCGCCAGGACCGGGTTTGGGAAACACTGTCTTAGGGGATTTTTAAATAGATTGGTCTTCTAAACATTGTCCCTTATGAAAGAAATTGTCTTCTATATCTAACATTTGTAACTTTGCCCAGATTGTTACTCAGCCCACAAGAATTTCTGTTGGTATAGATGGCAGGAAAACTTCTACCTGTATAGACCCAATATTCACAAACATCCCAGAGCTTTGTTCACAAACAGTCTCAATAGCTGTGGGGTGTAGTGACCGTAACTTGATCGCTTTATCAAGAATCACTAAACTGCCGAAATCAGGAGCTAGGATTGTTCTCCGCAGGTCTTTAAGAAGGTTTAATCCAGACTATTTATATCAGACATCAATAATACAGTCAGATGTCTGTGAAGAACAGAATGTTAATGTTGCTTTAAATATGTTTATGGATAAATTAATGAGATTGGTTGATAAGCACGCTCCTCTTCGCAAAAGGTCCATAAAAAGTAACAGTGCACCATGGTTGGACAGCGAACTGAGATCTTTGATGCTTTAAAGGGACAAGGCTAAAGCAGCTGCACAAAAATCAGGGAGTTCAGAGGACAGGAAGACTTACTGCACACTGAGAAACAAAGTCACAAAATTAAATCGTAGTAAAAAGAGTGATTACTTTAAACAGAAAATCCACAACTCTGCTAATGATAGTAAAATATTGTGGAAAACACTGAATGTACTAATGTGCAGAAAGCCAAAGTCATTTCCAAAAATTCTAGAATGTGAGGGGCAGTTCATTACAGAGCCATATGATATTGCAAATTATTTTAACAATTTCTCATAAACAAAATTAACAATTTAAGATCTGACATGAATAGAACTGATAGTAACGGATGCTGGAAATTGGTTGATATAATGCATGGTAAAAATTGCCAATTTGGATTTAATACGGTAACTCAGTATGTTGTTGAGAAGATGCTTCAGTGTCTTTCTAGTGACACAGCTGCAGGTGTAGACAATCTTGATGGAAAAATACTGAAAGTAGCTGCTATTCAATTTAATAGGTCCGTTTTAAGTGGCATTTTTCCTGAGCGCTGGAAACAGTCAAAAACTATACCTTTACTCAAAGATGCAAAAGCTGGTTTTACTGGCTCAAATAGCAGACCAATTAGTTTACTCCCAGTGTTAAGCAAGATCTTGGAGAAGATCTTTTTCAATCAAATGATAGATTATTTCAGTACAAATGAATTGCTAACAAAGTTCCAACATGCACAAGGACAAGACAAGACCTATAGACAAGGTTTTTTAACAAATACTGCTCTAGCACACATGACTGACGAATGGCTTACATGCTTGGATGCAAGGAAACTAGCAGAAGCTGTGTTCTTGGACTTTACAGCAGCTTTTGATGTAATCGACCATAGTCTTCTAATTGCCAAACTTAAAGCATATGGCTTCTCACAATCAGCACTGGCCTGGATGCACACTTATCTTTCCAATAGGACACAGCAGGTTTTTTTTGCCCCAATGGTAGTCTTTCAAACAGTATAGAAACATCATGCGGTTTAGCTCAAGGAAGCTGCCTGTGTCCACTTTTATTTTCTATATTCGTAAATGATTTTCCACAAGTTTTTAAAAAGGCTAGTGTTGTAATGTATGCGGATGATGCTAGTTTGTTCACAGCAGCCTCAACAACATTTGAACTGAATGCGAGTTTACAGCATGAGTTAGACAAAGTAGCGGACTGGATGAAAAAGAATAAACTGGCATTGAACATTTCCAAAACCAAATGTATGATATTTTGTAATAGATACATTTAAGTTACCAAATATCACCTAACGTAATTTGCATATAGAGTGCACCATGGTTGAGCAGGTTACCAAATTCAAACTTCTGGGGATTAGACTCAACAATTTATTATCTTGGGCAGACCAGACTGACCACATTGTTAGTATGATGGAAAGAGGTATCGCTTTGTCCAAAATATGTTCCGCATATTGTCCAATTGCCATATTGGAAAATGTGGTCCAAAGTCTTGTTTTGTCTCACTTATATTATTGCCCAATGGTTTGGTCTAGTGCGCCCCAGAAACATCTAAGAAAACTTCAAATCGCACAGAACGGAGCATCTAGATTAGTCCTGCATTGTCCTTTTCGCACTAATGTGCACGAGATGCATAGTAAATTGTCCTGGTTAACAGTGGAGGAAAATGGAAAATATAATCTCCTGCTGTTTATGCATAAGGTCATGGCTAATAAAACACATTTTTTTTAAAGATCAACTATTATTTAGTGGATATTGCCATGAGCACGTGACACGCCAAGTTGGTAACAGCATAATTCCAAGCCCAAGATGTAACTTTATGAAGAAAACTATCATATACAGAGGAGCTATAGAGTGGAATTTACTCCCATCCAGTGTCAGGGAAATTCAAAGTCACTCTTCCTTTAAGAAAATTATAAAAGAGAGATTATTGGTGTGAAAGTACTATTTATTTATTTTTTTTACCTTTGTAATTGTATGAGTGATGAAGTGTTTTTTGGTAATTTTGCATTGTTTGTATAAATGTGTCTTTATGAAAGCTGTGATGTTGCTGTCTTTACAGTTATAGTGGATTTATGAATTTAAATTTTTGTATTGATATATTGTATTCTGTATTTTGATTTTACGGACCCCTGGAAGACTAGCGACCACTTTTGTGGAAGCTAATGGGGATCCAAATAAAACAATAAAACAACAAAACCATCCTGCCAAATAATAAGTTATTCAAAATGCTCTCACCCTCTCAGAGCCCAAAGTCTCACAAAGCTGAATAGTCTCTCCAAGATACTGCAGAGAAATTATAGAACAAAAAAAAGTTTGACGGAATTAAAGGAACGCAACTATTTTAAAATTACAAACGTTAATCAAATATAATTGCCAGAATTCTAAGTCTTTTCCTACCTGTTCCCAGTCTCTGCTGGCCTTGTCCTGCTCTGAAGACTTTTCCAGCTCGGTAATCTTCAGCTCCAGCGTGGAACACTTCTCCTTCGCTTGGTGCTGTTCCTCCTCGGCTCGCTGTCTCTGCTCCACTTCCCTCTGTAACTGCTGTTCAAAAGTCTGGATTTGTTTCTCAAGCTCCCCCACCTTCTGCTCCAGAGCCAAGCTCTTTTCTTCAGCCTTTTGTTTCTCCTGAGTCTCCGTCTCCAGTTTGTCCAACAGAACCTGGTGTGAGTCCTGGCCCATACTGGGGACAGAAAAAACACAAACCAATGAGTAAAGGACGTAGGATCACGTGAAACAAACAAACAAACAAAAAAAAGCACAAAATTGTTCTTTAATCATAATCAATGTTAAATATATTTATCAAGCATGCATACAGCAGAAAAACGGGTGTACGGTCATTTCAAAGCAAATTGGATTTATCAATTTTGTAGTGAGTTCAAATCCCACACCAGCTCTCAGATCGTGTATGCCGTTTTCTGTCTGTGCAGATACTATTTTACTCTTTTTTAAATTCTACTTATTTTTTTATTACGTGTTTGTTTTATTCCCATGGCCACGTAAACCATGAATAAATGGGGCGGGGCATGTGAATTATGATTGTTTCCAGCCACTGAATTCATCAACGTGGGAATGTGTGTACACTTCGATTAGCCAGGTACCCCATGTTTAATTAATCACTTGTCAAACAGTGATGTTTTTGCACCTGAATCTACACTTGTTTTGAATAATGAGGGCCTATAAGTCGAAAGGCTTTTGTCGGCTTACCCTTCTGAAGAACTGCGAATAGTTACGTTACTTGTCATCTCTAAGTCAATGGAAGCGTCTTCATTGGTAGAGTAAAAGCATCTGTCATCATCATCCATGTCTAAAAGAGGAAGAAAAGGAGGTTCGCTACCCAGGTAACTGCTATGTATTTAAAGGGAAAAAAATATACATCAACATTCTCAAGTCTTACATTCTGCTTCTTCGGTTATGGTGAGATTAGCTCGCCTCTTTTTAGTAAAAGGCTCTGCAAAGCTCATGTCCCCATAGCCACCGTCTTCTGCCACTGACTCGCTGGATTTTAAGAGTTTTCCTCCCCAAGTCATTCTTCTCTTGGGAATCTTCACATACAGAGAGAAGGATTCAAAGAGGTGCGTTTCATCGGTATGGCTGCTAACAGGCAAGTAAACTCTTAACTATCAGAAGTGATCTCCTACCTTTTGGACTTGAACCACGTTCGACGCAGTTACCAGCAGCTTGGTGAGGTTGCGGATTCTATCGGCCTGATCCCTCTGAAGCTGATCCTTCTCCTGTAGCAGTTGGAAAAGGGTTTCCTTCTCAGTCGCGGTGGTCTGGGTTACAGAAGAAACCTAAAAAAAAGGGAAGACAAGTAGATGTAACTCGTATTGTGTTGAACTTCAAGAAGCTTCTCTGCAAGGAGACGGAAAAGTACAAATTCGAACTTGCCTCGTGAAGGCGGCGCTTGAGATCGTCGATCTCGTTGCGGTATCTCCTCAAAAGAGCACCGTCATCCGACACTTCTGTGACGTGAGGATCGTTTTTCATACGCTTTGCTGCGCTGGCGAACTAGGTTGGAAACAAGAAGCAAGTTGCTGATCCCTAGTATGAGATTTCATTTACTTTAAAGGCTCAGCACTGTGGCAATTTCCTACCTGTAAAGTGCTCACGGTTTCATCCACAGTAGCAGGGGTGATGGTGCAAATGATAACCGTTTTTGCGTTCCCACCAAGAGAGTTCTGCAGAATTCGGGTTAGTTTGCTGTCTCTGTAATTGGTGAAACCCCTAAAGAAAGACATGAAAAGGCAATTTATTTCTACACTCTTTTGTCTACTGGATATTGTCACAACCTACTTTTACATAAACACTGATCTTATCTGCTTTACAGCTAAATGTGCAAGCAAGAATATCAGCCCAAAAAAAGGGAAAGAGATGTGGAAAGAAAAATACTGCTTGAGATTCCTACTTCTGGTTCTCATCGGACAGCTTCTTGATGACTTGGCCCAAAGTGAAGAGACTGCGGTTGATATTGCACCCTTCTTTAAAACGGGTACCTGCAATCCAAAATGCAAACAATGACTCATTCATTAAACACAGGTTTAATTGTGTTCTCATACTTTAACAAAATAATAATTTCATATTTAATTATCTCCAACATTCTCCACACATCTTACCCTCAGCTCCTGTCTGACTTGCTCGTTCAGCCCCAGCAAGATCCACCAAATTCTATTTAATTAATTTTAAAAAAATGTATCATAAATTATGACATTCTTAATTAGTTCTGGAATAACAGTTTTCAGTAGTTCACCAGGTGGATGATATACACACCAAAAGCTGTAAAAATCTGAACTAGTTAGCCTGTTTGAGTATATGCAACTTGGACACTTGTGACATATGAAACTTATCGCAAACAATATGTAAGTTACAGAAAACATATTTTGATATTAACACACCAAATGTGACACAATGATGGCCCCATCCGCGCTTTCACCAGAAGCCGTGTCACTTCTCTCTCGACTCTCCAAGATCTGAAAAATTTCTTGACGTTACTATTACAATCAGATCAAATTCAGGATGGCAGAAGTCATTTTTACCAATCAGGCCACTCACCATGCGGAAAATGGTGTGAGAGCGACTGCTCCGCTGGTTCATTTTTGTCTTCCCATAATGTCGGTTTTCTGAAAGGATAACAATGACCAATGAAGGAAGTACGAGAAGAAGAGCATAAAGTACTTAAAGGAGGAGAGACACTGGTTTATTACTTTCTCCTTCCCGGATCCAAGCTAGAACCTGCTCGGTGCAAGTCACGAGCTCTTCCGTCAAGTCGGCCACGTAGACGTTTTTCTGTAAACGTGTGAGAACAAATCATAAACTTGCATTTACATCAAGTTATTGCACCCAAAAAGGTGATCAAAAGATGACGACACTCACATAGTTCCCTTC
>JAVGVS010001730.1:0-15869 GCA_032718565.1 Distichodus sexfasciatus
AAAAAATCCAAAATTTTCCCCACGCAACATAAACGGTCATTTTTCTCAGAAACCTTCGTTGCGACAAGCGACTGGTTTTGCCGTGCAGAGTCACAAATTAGGATAAATATGGCTACCAATTCCAGCTTCCATCTTGACCATGGCGGACTCCGCCCTCCAACTCCATCTCACCGCTGCAAAGCTTACACTATGATGCAATTAGCACGACTGTTAGTCAATCAGATACCAATTCTGCCAGAAAGACCTGCTAGCTGAAAATACCCGTCGTTGTAAAGAGAGAAAAATATTTTTGTAACAATGTAGCGTCTTGCCACACTTTATTATTCAGTCATTCATTATCCAAACCACATAATCCCAACTGGGGCCGCGGGGACCAGAGATTATCCCGGGAACTTACCGGCACAAGGCGGGAACCATCCCTGGGCAGGCGCCAACATATCAGATTCAACAATCTTTTAGCAGTCACTCAGGTCCTCATATATACCTAAAACCAACACACACACACACACACACACACACCGCCCTCAGCATGATATTGATAGTAAGATCCTCTGGCGGTAACGTTGTGTACATCTGCTTTAAGCCTTGCCAAATGTCATATTTGGGTAATTTGTGTGTTTCCCGCAGCGTGACAGTCTCTCCTCTACAAATCTTCACACTCGATTGAAAATCTGAGTCATTTCTCTCTCGGATCTGTATTGTGGGAAGATCATTTGAAGGTCCAGCGCTTGAGCTGATTGAGAATGAGAGGAAAGCGAGGTTTTAAACGTGTCGCGGCCCTGTGGCGTTTCCCTCCTGCTCCGATTTATCTCCCGGTTTCACTCGCTCCCTCGACCCAGTCTCACTGGACATAAAATGATTTGTGAACATCTTGGGCCAATTTCCCAGTCGAGGATTAAACCTAGTCCTAGACTAGCTTTGAGTTTCAATGGTAAATCTCCACTAGTTCTACAATTTAGTCCAAGACTAGACTTAAGTTTTAAATAATTATTTAATGATGGTTGACAAAATATTTTTAAAAATGCTATAAAATATGTAAAATCATCAGATTGGAAGGTGGCAGGTGGTACTGTAACGGTTGGGTACTGATCAGAAGATCGCTAGTTCGAATCCCAGGACTGGTAAAGGTACCATCGAGTTAATCATAAGCAAGGTTCTGTCCCCAAGCACTGCTCCCCGGGTGCTGTCCATGTCAGCTGCCCACTGCATCTTTACAGATGGGTCAAATGCAAAGGTCACATTTCGTTGTAGTGCCCTGTGCTGTTTTGTTTACAATGAAATATATATATATATATGTATATACTGTATATAGCAAACACAAAAAATATATAAGCATATGTTTAAGCACTGACAAAATTATATCCTGTTAAATGTAGCGAAGTTTTATTAAAAGTTAATCAAATTTAATGTAATTTTTTGTGGTAATTGTAGTAATATAAACTAAACCACTTTTACATATAAAACATTAAATGTATTTAAAGTACATTACATTTATTTACATTTAATTTAAATACATGAGGACAGATTATTTAAAGTTTAAAATCGATTAAAAGTAATATGAATCAATTTATAGAAATCCATTTAGATATTGTTTATTATATTATATATTTACACAATTGCGGTTGTTCAAGAAATTGTATAATTAAAATTGTACAAATATTAATATGCAAGTTGTTTTACATACAACTTTACATATGTAATAAACTTATATCATATGGTTTACATCATATAAATTATGTGTAACTTTTAATATGCAGGTTGCTTTATAATGACATACTTCGGTTTGATGGAAACTTTTCCTACAATTGAAATGGATAAACTCTTAAAAAACAGACCCACGTTTTTGTTTTTGTTTTGTTTTTTTCAGTGTAGGTGGCAGCTGTTAAAAAAAACAAGACAAAAAAGAGAGAACCCCTGACAAGGCTGGCGCTGGGCTGACGCTAACTCACCTCGATAGCGCCGAGCTCCCTGGCTACAAAACAAGGGAATGTGTTTGGTCAGTCTTAAATTTAGTTGGATTCGGGATGTCGAAGGCAGAAAAACAGAAGAAGAGAGAAGCAGTAGAGAGGAAAAAAAAACCCTCTTCAATTTGTCAAAACAAATGTATCAGTGTTGTTCCCTGCTGACATTTTGCCCTTGCTGCAACAGCATCTCGGGACGAAGAAGCTTCACCAGTTTTGCACTGATCCATTCTGTTAAAGGAGAAAAAAATAGTGGCAGCACTGTTGGGAGGTAGCAAAATTATCAGCAGTCACCTTAACTACTCTCTATCAGTAGCTTAACAGTATATACATTAGGATTGCACAATAATAACGGAATCGTATCAGAATTAGATTTTTTAAAAATCATCACACTTACTGCCACACTTAATAGTATGTTACGTAAGGCATTCTTATCATACTTTTCCATGTGGTAGTATGCATCTCAGGAATTAGCTGGGGTTGTAGCTTAACGCCTCTCTGCGCACTAGGTAGTGCACATCTAGAGTGACGTGCACCCTATTTGACTTGCTACACTACATAGGGCGGGAAGTGACTTTTTCTTAAAATGTTGTGCACTACGCTCAAAATGCTGCACCTTCGCTCCACTCATTTATTGGGCATCGGCAGATATAAGCATGAAAAATACCAGATATCCGCATTGGAACATATATATATATATATATATACTAACTCTGTGTGTCAGTTGGAGTGTGCATGCTTATCCTGAACTAACATTATCTCTACCACCCCGTCTTAGACACAGAGCCACTTCCCAGCAGAATAAAAAGAAAACCTTCTAGAGTTGATTAATTGAGTTTTGCATAAAATATTCCTTTATTTGATGTAGAACATTGTCTTTGAAAATGCTTTTCAAACGCTTCCTGATTTGGCTCCGGAGTAAACCTGCTGGGGCAAAGAGAAAAGTGTAGATTTCGCTCATTAAAATCTCATTAAATCTGCCGCGTGTTGTTCCATTTTTCTGCCTTCTCACAATTTTAATTGACAATCACAACGTATACGTTAATGTATGCATTCGTCTAAATAGAATTCCATCTTGGGGTTAATATCCCGTTTGCCACTCCGGAACATGTTTACTGACTGCCTTTATTCCCAAATGACGTCTCAGCAGCTGAAATCATTTCTTCATTTTTCTCTTTTCATCAGTCGGTTTTTATAAATGCTAGCTTTGTTGTTGCAGAATAAACCACCGCTGAGTGTTTGGATTTTAAGGAATGTTCGACCAGGAACTGCACAGTAGCAGTAGTAATTATTAGGGATATAAATCACGTTTCATCATAATACGATATTATATTAGTTCAGTGGACAACGATTTGACGCTTGCTGATCTCACAAAGTCTGCTACTATTTTGATTCGCTTCAATTAAGGAGAGCGACACCGATACGAGACAATATCACCTGCTGATTTACCACCGTCACTTCCATCCTTAACCAATCATAATAAAGCAACTAAAACGAGAGATGCCTTTCTCAAGATAGCTCAAGTTTTGTAGCCGTGACATGAAAACTGGCCGAGTCAAAAGACTTTGATAAAAATACATTGAAGTGAAAGTGGAAAGAACGAGGGATGATAAAAGCGAGAAAAAGAGGAGTGCGGGTCAAATCAGGTTGAGGTGTGTGTTCAGTGAGTTGGTCTGAAGTTGGCATAAGAACCATGTTGACTTGTCTTGTGAAAGAAACACTTCTGAGTCCCAAATGCCATGTATTCTTAATGGGAGAAAACAAATGGATGCCTATGGGTATCATAAACGACAGGAAAAAAAGGATGAAAAAGACGAGTACGGGTTACAGATATGCGGAGAGGCCCATGAGCCCTCGAATCACATCGAATTTGGTGGCCGTGCAGTAAAGCTTTGAAATCTGAGTATCGTGTTAGTATGTGGGGAGAAAAAAAACGGATGAAAAAATGGACAGAAATTGCGAACGAGTGCACGTATCAAAACATGTATATAAGCAGCCCACACCGCTATAAGCAGCACGTTTTAGAGTTGGGCGTTTCTACCACAAAAAAACAGTAGGAGGAGTAGCGGTCAGAAAAAGTGTGTGCAAGAAAAATCAGAAAACGATGAATCGTTACACTCCTAGTGATTACACTAGCAACTGAGGTTGATGTGTCTCAGACACAAGCATAACGTGAGGTGATTCGGGTAGAGCTGCGTGTGTGTGTGTGTGTGTGTGTTGCTATGAAACATTCTGTGTGATTTTCTCCATCATCAATAATGGAGTCCAGAACATAGCACACAGGCACAGCACAACTCCACAGCTGCCTGATTATCTACAGGTTCTCAGGTGTGTGTGTGTGTGTGTGTGTGTATGTCAACTTCTTTGTGATTTTGTGTGCATACATCTGCCGGAGAGAAAGATAGTGAAAGACAGAGATAAAGAGTGAGAGTGAGCGAGAGTAAGACAGAAAAGAAAGTGAAGACAGTGAAAGCAAGGGGGGCAATTTATTCTGGTTATTAATTAAACAATCTCCTTCTCTCTCTCTCTCTCTCTCTCTCTCGCTCTCTCTCTATTCCTCTCACTCTCCCCCCCTCTCTCTCTCTCTCTTCCTCTCTCTCTCTCTCTCTCCCCCTCCTCTACCTCACGGGGGGGGCCCTCCCTCCCTCTCTCTCTCTCTGTCGAACAGTGGTTATTCTTTTCAGTGGTTGGCTTTCATGGGGCTACAAAGAAAATAATAAAAATTTGCATGAATATAAATAATTGATGAAGACACTGAGGCTGTCCCTTTTATTACTCTGCAAATATTACAGTTACAACTCAGCTTTAAGCCTGTGTGTGTGTGTGTGTGTGTGTGAGAGAGAGAGAGAGAGAGAGAGAGAGAGAGAGAGACTGTGGGTGCGTATTTACAGCATTGTGGGGATCTTTTTGTCCCCTAAAATCAATTTTAGCCATTTTTTGGGCTTTGTGGGGACATTTGAGAGGTCACCATGTAGAAAAATGACTTTATAGAAAATGATTTCCTGGAGAAAGTAAAAGAGGTAAAAGATGTGCTCTTGGTTAGTGAGGTTAAGGTTAGGGTTAGAGTTAGGTGGAAGTGTAAAATTGTATACAGCTAGTCGTTATGGGAGTCTATGGAAAAACTTCACAAAAATAGTAATACGTGATTGTGTGTGTGTGTTTAATGTATGTTTTCTCTCAAGCCGAGAACCTATTTCCGACATCCTGCTGCGCTCTCGTCTGTTGCTTGTGTGTGTGTGTTTGTTTTATGATGTGGATTCCTGTGACTGATGTAGTTGCTGTCTCTGTTGTCCTGCCTCTCCTTTTTACCTCAAGGCAAGAGTTTTAGTAACAGTCAACACACAAACCACACACACACACACACACACACATATACATATATACTGTATATAGTGGTATCTCTTTCTCGAATCGCATAGACTACGAACATTTTGCAGTAAACGTTTTTTGGCCATATTTGAGCTTGGAGTACGACGTGTCACGTCATGTTTTAGATGGGAAACTGCAAAATTGCACACAGCACAATATTTTGAACCATTCGAACAATTTGTCACTTTTCTTTGATCATAAAAGTCATAATTCAACCATTTATTCTGTACTTCGACCCAACATAAAATAAACTCGTATGACAAGAACCATCAATTCATTGGTGTCTCTGTAAGGCCATCACAATACTTCATCAATTCAGCACTTAAACATTATTTCTGATCAAAATTGTCAGAATACATTTTGTATTTTGACCCAGAAAAACAACCTTTCATGCCTAGAACCAAGTTGCGGGTGTGATTATGTTACTCACATTGAGTAATCTGATGGAATATGTTACAAATTACATTTTAGGGCATGTTTTCTGTATTTCTTAATGTGTGTCAGCTATAAAGTTCATTCCATTATAATTGTATAAGAACATTTAATGCATAAATATTTTTACCACCAAAACTTCCTCATCTGCATATTTAGGTGTTATTGCTTAACATTGTCTAAAATAACTTTTGATGATCCATGATTCTAGGGACGTTGATCCTCGTTTGGTTTCTGTAAACTGATCAATGATCAGATGTTTTATCGCATACGGAACTGGTGTTAAAAATAATAAAGTATAAAATTCCAAGTGGTTATTTAAATCTTGATCTTCATGATGAAGTCGTGCTCTGGGTCAGAGGTGGAGAAGTGAAGAGCGGGAGGTGTAAGATATGGAGATAGAGCAGCACTCGTTCTTTTCCTGACTTTCCTGTGATTTTTTGTGAGTGTGTCATTAACCACAGTGTGAGAGTGCTTCACAGGAACACTTCATTTACACTAACCTTTTATACTCTCCACTCTGACACATACACCTTCCACTTCCTGTGTGAAATACAGAAAAAAAGTGTTTAAAAGTTGAGACTGTGTTCAGTTTGTTCAATTACACATGTAATGACGTTGTAACAGCATTGTAATAATGTTGTTGTAACATTGTAATAAAATAGTACCTACTTTTCAATAACACTATAGCCCAAATAAAAATTTTCTATGTAAATTTCTCGTCTTGTACAGCTCCGCGGGGCCGGTGGCGTTTTTCTCTTTCGCGCTGATGTGAGTTTCAGCTCAGTTGAGGGCTTTCAATCGCTTTCAGCCTCTTATCAAGTAACATAAAGATCTGGTCTAATCTACAGAGCTGAAGCAGGGAGAGATGGAGGGAGGGAGGGAAGGAGAGATGGATGGGGATCCGTCGTCCAAAACGAGAGATGAGAGCGTCTGTCTTCATGCTCGTTTTGGGCTTTTGACCGGCTCGGGCTCCTTTCGGCAATTTACCATTCACTTTGTGTTGCGCGCCGTGGACTTAGACTTGTCTGTTTCAATTAATGGGGACGAGAGCATCGCTCCTCTGCGGAGCGTCCTCGCGCTGGCTTGGCAAGATGAGTAGAAGAGGAAATGAGAGGAGGAGGAGTAGAGGAACGCATTGGGGAGTTTTCGTTCCGGTCACACAGCCACCGAGGGGGTGTCCGGCTTTCCGAAAAATGACAGGGAGAGGATGTTGTGTCCGACTGATCCAAGCTGAGATGCTGTCTAATGCTGGCAGTGGAAAGTTATTTAAAGCCCACACACACCGTCCTGCTTACCGAGTGTTAATGTTTCTCTCTCTCTTTTTCTCTCTTTATCACAGGACAGAGTCTTGGATACGGCTTTGTCAACTACATTGACCCAAAGGATGCAGAGAAAGCCATTAACACATTAAATGGACTCAGACTTCAAACCAAAACTATTAAGGTAAGCCATAAGCTTCATAGAGTGTGTGTATGTAAAATCAAGTTCATGCACTACATTAAGGGCTGTGTGTTGAAGAATTTTATGTGTGTGTGTGTGTTTCTGATTTTATAAACTCCTTATATCATTGGTGCACATGTGCGTTAATGAGTAGAACCTACGCCTTGAGTATAAAAAGGTCTGTGTGTGTGTGTGTCTGTAAACCTTCCAATGTGGGGACTGATTTCACACCAACAAAGTGGGGACCTGTGTCATTGTTGGGACGCAAATTACTGCAACATCCCTGTTTCTTCAGGCTTAATCTCCCCTTTTAAAATCTAATTAGTCCTCATTGTGCTCATATGCTTAAAAGTGTGTGTGTGTGTTTGTAGACCCCCATAATGGGGACTTTGCCCTGATTACACACCGATAAAGTGGGGACATGTGTCATTATGGGGACATAAAGCCCAAATTTTTATTCTAGCTGAACCTCTCCCTTTAAAATTTCAGTCCGCATAATGATCATAATCTCAAACAAGAGTGTGTGTGTGTGTGTGTGTTGCTGATCTCGTATGACAGGGCACGTCAGTAATGGAACTATATCGTATTTGTGCATAAAAAGCCGCTCGCATTTCCTCTCCAATTAGTCATCAGGCGTTTGTGGCGATGGCTGGGGTCGATTGCGGGCAGAGCGTTTCCTGTTGGCGCCGACGCCTGCGCAGTCGCATTGATCGGCACGTGCGGCGCATCCACACAAAGCCGGGCGAAGGCACATTCAACCTCATTAGGATGCGGCAGGAAGCGGGAGCGCGACGCAATGGCAGCAAAAAGAGGGAGTAATTGATATGTAAATGCATCTCCAAATGTCAAATCATGAAGAAAGAAGTGAGAAAAAAGGGGGAATAAAATGTAGAATAAAACGACGGTAAAAATGCAAAGCAGTCGCCTCCACCGTACGTGTTTTTCGACGACACCGGGAATAAGAAAATGCCACGTCGCTGCTGCCATGGCTGCCTCTGGAGTCGATTTCGAAACTGCTTTATATCTCGGCAGATGAGGAGCGGAAGCTCTGGCAACGTTGGGCTTTTTAACGCTGTGCTGTAGTGTAAATTTAGTAACAGCTGTTTTGCACTGTAAATCTCTGCCGCTGTTGGTTTTTTATGTGACTGAGTCACAGCGTAGTCGGTGTGTGTGTGTGTGTGTGTGTGTTCGGGTGCTGCATAATCCCTGGCCTCTCAGTTTCATCCCCCGTAATCTAATCAGATTGGATTTCCCCCTGCTTACAGCCAACACGAAAACACAGCATCCAGTTCCTGAGGCCATACTGCCTGGAGGAAGAGCAAGAGAGAGAGAGAGAGAGAGAGAGAGATGCATGAGAGATGAGGAGAAAGAGAGAGAAAGAGAAAAGGAGAAAGAGGGATGAGAGAGTAAGAGAGAGAGAATGAGAGAGAGAGAGAAGAATGAGAGAGAGAGAGAGAGAAGGAGAGAGAGGGATGAGAGAAGGCGAGAGAGAGGGGGGAGTGAGAGAGAGAGGGGGATGGAAGAGAGATAGAGAGAGAGAGAAAAGGAGAGAGAGAGGGATGAGAGATGAGCAGAGAGAGGGAGAGAGAGAGGAAGAGAGGGATGAGAGATGAGGAAAGAGAGGGAGAGAGATGAGAGAGAGAAAGAGAGAGAGAGAGAGAAAAGGAGAGAGAGAGAAAAGGAAAGAAGAGGGATGAGAGTTGAAGAGAGGGATGAGAGATGAGGGGAAAGACGGAGAGAGAGATGAGGAGAGAGGGAGGGAGAGAGAGAGCGAGAGAACGAGACAGAGGGATGAGAGATGAGGGGAGAGAGGGAGGGAGAGATGAGGAGAGAGGGGGGGGGATGAGAGAAGAATAGGGAGAAGTATAGGGAGAGAGGGATGGAGAAGAGAGAGAGAGAAGAAGAGAGGGATGAGGAGAGAAAGCAAGATATAGAGCTAGAGGGAGAGAGGTGGAACGAGAAAAAAACAGAGGGAGGGAGGGAGAGAGAAGGGAAGAGAGAGACCAGGGAGGAGATAGGAGGGAGATGGAGAGATGTGTGAAGACATGGAAACAGTGAGAAAGAAAGAGATAAAGGCATGATTAGAGAGAGAGAGGGATATGGGGTGGGGATAGAGAGAGTGAGAGAAGAAGAGAGGGATGAGGAGAGAGAGATGGAAAGAGTGATGCCAAAAAGATGTGTTGTTGAAACAGGGTTAGACTCCTAAACATGGGCGGATTTGAGAGTGGCAGCAGCAGGTGGCTCTGTGTGTGTATATGAATGTGTGTGTGTGTGTGTGTGTGTATATGAATGTGTGTGTGTGTGTGTGTGTATATGAATGTGTGTGTGTGTGTGTGTATATGAATGTGTGTGTGTGTGTGTATTGGTGACTCGACTGTACTGCGAGTTTCAGCCTCGGCTTGGAACCCGTCAGAGATGAAATGAGTCACTCTGTATGTGTTTGCTCTCCCTCACAGCTTCCTGCTGCACTGCTCTTACTGTTGAGACACACACACACACATACACACACACACTCACTCATCCCCCCTCCAGCTCAGCGTTAACACACCGGCATATGTTTGTGCTGCAGCGTGTTTGTGCTGGAGGCCCGTCCTGCGAACGTGAGCCTGATGTGAGACTGCAGCTTTTTCATATACTTATACATACTAGGGTTGCACCGATCCAGCTTTCTCACTTCCGATGCCGATGCCAATACTTGGGTTTTGCGTATTGGTCAATCCCGAGTACCGATACAATGCCAGTTTATAATCAATAAGTTGTGTATTTCTCTGTGAGGAGGAGACTGAGATTAGAAATGATTTATTATTTAATTAACATCTCAAAAATTATTCCTTTAAACACAGTTGTGTAATTTTGTGACGGTCCCTAATCTTGCGGCACTAAAACCATCAGGAACTCAGAGATTGTGAGTGAGAGCTGGAGTTGTTAAGGAAATTAAACAATATAATCATGAGATTTACTTTGTTCTAATGTACTCTATGTTAGTTGCTAACGTACACTGTGTTAGTAGCTAATGTACACTATGTTAGTAGCTAATGTACTCTATGTTAGTTGCTAATGTACACTGTGTTAGTTGCTAATGTACACTGTGTTAGTAGCTAATGTACTCTATGTTAGTTGCTAATGTACACTGTGTTAGTTGCTAACGTACACTGTGTTAGTTGCTAACGTACACTATGTTAGTTGCTAATGTACACTATGTTAGTTGCTAACGTACACTGTGTTAGTAGCTAACGTACACTATATTAGTTGCTAACGTACACTGTGTTAGTAGCTAAGGTACACTGTGTTAGTAGCTAACGTACACTGTGTTAGTAGCTAAGGTACACTGTGTTAGTAGCTAACATACACTGTGTTAGTAGCTAACGTACACTGTGTTAGTTGCTAATATACACTATGTTACTTGCTAATGTACTCTATGTTAGTTGCTAATGTTTACTAAGTTGCTAATGTACACTGTGTTAGTTGCTAACGTACACTATGTTACTTGCTAATGTACACTATGTTAGTTGCTAAGCATACCATGTTAGCTATTGTACACTGTGTTAGTTGCTAATGTACACTATGTTAGTTGCTAACGTACACTATGTTACTTGCTAATGTACACTATGTTAGTTGCTAATGTACACTATGTTAGTTGCCATTGTACACTGTGTTAGTTGCTAATGTACACTATTGTTAGTTGCTAATGTACACTATGTTAGTTGTTAACGTAGTCATGCTTTTGGGAAACGCACCGCAGATCGGCTCCATACATCAGAACCCCACACCGGTAAAGGTACCACTAAGATACCGTTGTACATCAGTGTATCATTACACCCCAAGTGGCTGCATCACTTTATACGGAACATTTTTATTTATTCTGAAAATTTCTATTAACGAGACGATTTTTCATCTAAATGTTTACGGCACGGTGGCACAGTGGTTAGTGTTGCCGCCTCACAGCGAGCAGGTCCTGGGTTCGAGCCCCGGGTCGGCCGTAGGGTCTTTCCATGTGGAGTTTGTATGCTCTCCCCATGTTCGCGTGGGTTTCCTCCAGAGGCTCTGGTTTCCTCCCACAGTCCAAAAGCAAGGACTATAGGTTAATTGGCGACTCTAAAATGGCCCGTAAGGTGTGAGTGAGAATGTGATTGTGTGAGTGTGTGCGCCCTGCGGTGTGTTGGCACCTGCTGGCACCCCGCCTGTGAATTTACACCCCTAACTAACACACACACACACACACACAAACACACACTTCTCCCTATGCGGCCAGAGGGGGTAATGAGGCAGGGGCCATCTTCCGTGACTTAGCATCCCTGGCATACTCTGACACACTCACAAACACACACTCAGCTGGAAGTGTGCTTCTCACTCGCACACCATCGGACCGCCTCTCTGTCTCTCAGATGTACACACACTCACTCCAAGCCGCCCACACTCACACTCTGAAGGAAGTCAGCACAAACAAACAGTCAGTCCACATTGTGATTGGCCCAGTGGGACTCCTCCATCTAATTCAGCAGCGCTCTCCACTTCTCTCCACTCTTCTTTTCTTCCCTCTGCCTTTTTCCATCCATCCGTCGCAGCGTGAGACGGTCGTCCGGACGATTCCATCTCCTCCTGGCTTTGATCGGGCTTTAGACTTGCCTTCCGCTCCTCTCGCTCTCCGCCCTGTGAAACCTCTTCTGTATTTCTGGAGAGAGAGAGAAATGAAATCCTCTCGTAGAACTTCTAATAAGTCTGTTTGAAGGTAATCTTCCACTCGAGGCGCAGACAGCGAGTCTCAGTCGTGAAGTTATCTAAAGACACCAGCTCACGGCAACAGATGGGAGGACAAAACGAGAGAGGAAAAAACAAACAGAAAGACGAAAGGCAAAGACGTCAACGCTGGAGAGAGAGATGAGGAGAGGGAGAGAGGATAGAAAGAAGGCAGGAGAGAGACATGGAGAGACAGAACAAGAAGGAAGATACAAACAGAAAAGGAACTGCACTGTAGAAAGAAGGAGAGATCGAGAGAGGGAGACAGGGAGAGAGAAAGAGAGGGATAAGACAAGATAGAAAGATAGAAGAGATAGAAGGAAAAAGATGGATAGAGAGTGGGAAAGATAGGAAGAGAGTAAGGAATGGGAAAAGAGAGAGAGAGACTGTGAGAGAAGGAGAGGGCAGAGAGAAAGAAAGCCAAGCAAGGCATGGAAAGATAGAATAAGAGAGAAAAATACAGAACAGAAAGAGGAACTGCATTGTAGTAAGAAGCAAGGAGGGATAGATAGAAAGACGCAAAGGGAGACAGAGAGAGAAAGAGAGGGACGAGAAGAAAAAGAGATAGAAGGAGAAAGAGAGTGGGAAACATGAGAGAGAAAGGAATGAGAAAAGAGAGAGTGACATGAACAGAGAGGAGGAGGAGGGATGGGGAAAGAGAAAGAGAGGGCAGAAGGAGCGGTGTGAGAGAAGGAGAGAAAGAAAGAAAGAAACAAAGCAGGAGAGAGGCATGGAGAGATAGAACAAGAAGAAAAATACTGTGTTGGAGAAAGGAGCAAGATGAGAGAGCAAGAGAAAAAGAGAAATGGAGAAAGAAAGGAAGAGACAGAACGATGGAAAAAGAGGCAGAGAGAGGAGAGAAAGAGAGGGACGAGGAGAGAGAGATAGAGGACAACGACGGATAGAGAGGAACAGAGAGATAGAAAGACAGATAGGGAGAGAGTGAAGAGAGAAAGGTGGGAGATGAGAAGAGAAAGAGGGATGAGCAGAAGGAGAGCAATGTAAAGAGAAAGATGGAACGAGAGAGAAACATGGGGAGAGAGAGAGACGGGAAAAAGACGGGGAGAGATGAGGAGAGAACGAGGGATGAGCAAAAGATGTGATAGAAAGCAAAAGGTGGAGAGAGAGAGTGAGAGGAATGGAAAGAGAGAGCAGGAATGAAGAGAGAAAGGAATGGAGAGAGTAAACGAGAGGAAAGTACAAATAGAAAGATAGGAAAAGAAAGGGATGGGGAGAGAAAACAAAGAAAGAGATGAAAAGAGAGAGAGAGAGAGAGAGAGAGAGAGAGGATAGGAGGGGGAGATGAGAACTCTCCCTCCCCATGAGCGTGTGAGAAAGAGGGATGAGGAGACAGTGATAGAAATTGAAAGAGGGAGAGAGAGATGAAAATACAAACAGAAAGACGAAACGCGATGGAGAAAAATGACAGAGAGAGAGATAGAGGGAGACAAACAGATATTGGTGGAAGAAGGAGTGCGAGTCAGAGCCCCTCCGGCCAAACCACCTGGCGTCGGCGCAGAGTCTAATCCACTAGATATTCACTGGAAATCTGATTGACGTGATGGATGTCTGACGCTGGCTTCACCTTTATAAAAGACGAGGTGTTAGAGCAGTGCATCGATTTTCAGCTGAATCTCCACATTAATCCTAAACTCTTACCTTGATTTCACATCAGGACTCGATAAATGATGTTGGATCGCTACACTTTCGCTTCACATGGAGACAGAAATTCAGCTACAGGTTTTCGCCTGAAGGGAAACAAGAGCAGCCGTGCATTTGGGGAATGCAACGTTTTGGGAAAATACAAGCTGTGTTTTTAAAAGGGGCTCCCTTTACTGCTGGTTTACACACTAGGGAGAGTGTGTGTGTGTGTGTGTGTAAGTTGAGCAGGTTGAGGTGGGATTAGAATCTTTGTAGCAAAAATTTTAGAGGAATTTGGTATTAGTGCTTTAGGACTACTTTAGCAGACGCTCTTATCCCACTCTTATTGGGGCACTTGGTATCGCAACGCTCAGGGTGTTTGCGCCATGATCGGAAGGTCGTTGGTTTAAGTCCCGGACCGGGAAAGGTACCACTGAGGTACTCATGATGATAATTAGAGGTCCAGTCTCCATGAGAACAACTTGGGGTTAAGGGTCTTGCTCAGGGACCCAATGATGGTAGTGCTGGAGGTAGGATTTGAACCCACAACGTCTTGGTCCAGAGGGAAGCATCCTAACCACTAGACCACCACCATCACCACGGCTAATGATACTAAAATTTTGCTAAAAGGCAAATAAATAATCATTTCCAGAGTGGTAGTGTAACGGTTGGGGAGTTGGGCCGCGAAGGTCAGAAGGTCGTCGTTGGTTCAAGTCCCGACCCTGTAAAGGTACCACTGAGGTACTCATGAGCTAGATACCATCCACAAGCACTGTCAAGAAAGCTGCCCACTGCTTCCTCACGGATGATTCAGACGCAGAGATCACATTTCTTTGAGGTTCACTGAGGTTAAAAAGAGCCGGATTTGAACCTACAACCTTCTTGGTCCGTAGGAGAGAATAATACCACTACAATCCACCACCACCGCCATCATCATCCGACATAATCATTTGTCTCATTCGTTCTGATAAAATTACCCCAGACTCGTCCTTTTTATAGCAACAGCAGATGATTCAGGCTCACAGACGAAGGCTCACATCCCACAATTCAGCGCAGGAACACAACACAGGAGATGATCAAAGACCAACGCAATTCTGGACTAATGGCTTAAAAATAGACCGATGAGACAGAAGAAATAGATGAAAAAAGGAAAAGGACGGAAACAGACAAGAGCGACATGTAACAGACTCACCCCTGATCCACACTTTCACACCAACACACACTCACACACACACTACACACATCACATACACTCCTTTTCAATTTGCTGTGTATTTTAAAGACGTATTTCTGTACAGCGACTTCTGCACTTTTCTCTTAAACACTCCTACACTAAAACACTGCTTCTCAGCACGCCTGGTTTTTGTTCTCTTCCTCAATTTGTTTTTAACTTTCTTTCTTTTACCCCTCTTCTCTGCTCTTCTTTTCTTTACACGTTACGCTGCTCCAGATGTCGGATCTATCAACACCCTGTCTGCCTGTGAGGGGTGTGTGCATGTTACTTAAATAGAAGTGTGTGTGTCTAAATGAGCATGTGCTTGAGCAGTGTGTGTATGTGTGAGAGCGACTGTGTGTGTGTGTGGGTCTGGGTGTGTGTGTGTGTGTGTGTGTTTTTCCCTGCACTTTGCACCCTTGGGTGAATCCCTCCCCTCGCACCTCGACAGGAAGGCTGAGCCGGAGTTTTGCTGTGAAACAGGAAAGTGTCAGGTTTGCGTGCGAGGAACGAGACGACACCTCTGCCAGGGTGTGTTTGTGTGTGTGTGTGTGTTTATGTGGGTATGTGTATGTGTTTAATATTAATGAAGATTCAAGGTGCTTTATTCATCATTTACATAGACCTACAAGTACAAGTTAACAACAGATTAATGGTTAATTATAGACACTTCATAAGAAATGAAAAAAGATTTTAAAATAGAGGAAAATACATAATAATAAAGTATATTTCATAGAAAAATATGTAGAAAAAGTATAAGGTATAAGATTTATATTATATAAGATTATGAGAAAATAAAAAAAATACTATGAACAACACTTAGATAGTTTCTACCACAACATACACATGTACAGTATCTATCTATCTATCTATCTATCTATCTATCTATCTATCTATCTATCTATCTATCTATCTGTCTAGTTTATATAAATATATATTAACAATTGTATATTTTTTAATAATCTTTTTTGTATTATGCTATATTTTAATATTTAGTTTTTGTTTTTTATGAGGTGTCTATAATTATCCATTAATTTGTTATTAATTTCTAATTTCTAAAATTATATATATAT